>MJUU01032048.1:56436-76906 GCA_002080025.1 Modiolus philippinarum | reverse complement strand
CCCCCCCCCTTCAAGTTAAATGGTCGGTCCCTTAGAACTTTTTGAAAATTGTACAAAACCAAGATCATACTTTAAGGAAAAATAAAGTTCCACAGACGACCGTCACAATTTGTATTCTGTCATGAAAACTTTAAACAATGTTTCTGAAACGTTTCCAGAATTGACTTTAATATTCTATATCAATAGTTGATTCACACTGAGTCACGATTGTTTCAATTTTTTTTATATAAATTCCATGAAAGAATTATCAAATGAAAACCTATCGAGACATTTTTCAATCATATTTTCTCTTAACATGTTGGGTGTGCCGCAAGTTGTCACAAATGCCGTGTCCATTCTAACAACCTTGTTAGTAGAACAGCAATAAAACCTGCCAATATTGTTATTTAGGAGAATTTGTGGACATTTATGATGAAATACGATTATTATTGATTGATAAAGCTTTCGATATTATTAAAAATGAAAACACGGGTTGCTCAATATCATGTTACAGGATATAGGTTTTGTAGTTGTTTTGATACGAAAAAATAAGTACAAGCTGAATCGAAGATATACAACAATTATGCTAAAAAGTAACAAATTGTAGAAAATGTCTAAACCCGGACTGTTAACTTTTTTTGCAAACTTATTTTGTCAAATTGATAATCGATTTTCAGAGATTTTCTGAATTTATCTTTCAACTTTTTAATGACCAAATGTAACAAAATAGTAACGGTAAACGCAAGAGAAAATAGTATGTTTTGGATCTTTCTAGTGCTTATCTTCGGTAGCGGGGGCTGCTATAAACGACTGGTAATATTCAGACGCGGATCCTAGCAATTTGAAAGGGGGGGTCCGATCGGAAAATAAAAGAAAATCTCGCCGAGAGGAGCCAGGCGCGGAAAAATTTGGGTTTTTTTATTAGTAAAACATCAGGATATTCATAAAAAATATATTATTGGCCAAAAGAAAAATTGGGTTCCAACCCCCGGAACACCCCTCCCCCCTTTTTTTGGATCTGCCAATGATATTATTTTATAAGTAAAACGATAACTTATGTAGATTGGTATCATTATAGTTAACATGTAATTTCGAATTTTATTTTCATATTCCGGTCTGTTTGGGTAAATTATTAGCAAATTTGCTTCCGAAAACAAATTCGTTGTCCTATTCTTTTAACAACTCAAACTTTGTTACTTGTTTTCTTTATTATTGTGTTCGTTTATTAACGCGCCGTTTGAAAAAATGATTCTAATGATTTCATTACATGAAAATCGCAGGTGCAAATGGAAATATTCATTTCTGAAATGTTATATAAATTATTCCGATTTCACGCTGTCGGCATTTTGCGAAATTTTAAGAAAAGCGTTGAAATCTTTTGACGATTCTGGATATCATGTTGTTTAGCATATATCTCGTAGAAATGATTATACTTACCGTACGTGGCAGCTGTTTGGATTTCCAACATTTTGTTGTAAAAATTGTCTATTTTGTGCTAAATTATTGAAATTATTAAATCCAACTTGTCCTGGCAAACCTTGTCCAGGAAATTGTCCTGGAATATTTTGGCCTAAAAATTGTTGTCCCGGGATCTGTCCTGGTAATCCTTGTCCTGGTAAAACTTGTCCATTAATTTGTCCAGGAAATTGACCGGGGATCTGATTCTGAAAACCTTGTTGTCCTATTAATCCAGGTTGCCCAAATTGTCCCGGAATTTGTCCAAACTGTTGACCCCCAAATTGCTGGTTAGGAAAACCTTGATTTAAACCAGGCTGTGGGTTAATAACCTGAGCATTTAACCCAATTATGCACAAAGCTGCAACGAAAATTGGTAACATGATTGCACGAAACGTTTGAAATGGTTGAAGAAAGTTTTATTTTAGCTTTTATACCAAATTTAGGTAAATTGATGTGTAATATGTTTGCACGGAAACGAATACGTCATATATGTCAGAAAATGTGTCAAAACGATGATTTTTGGAGATGGTCAGTCAATGATAAATACATGATTTATATTGCCAAAAGCATTAAATTAATCACAGCACTGATCAAGATTTGGTGACGTCACCTGCAATCACATAACTTTCATAAAACTAATTAGCAAGTTCTTCAAATGTTATGCACGGTTATATGCACAGGACAGATTTTTGTTCTATTTCAGGGAAATTGCTTTAGTCTTAATTAAGTCATCAGATTGTTGGGAACATGGCATGTTAACACCATTGGGTAGAAATTGACGTCTAGGAAGTACACATAACAAATTGCTTTTGCATAAATTACATTTTTTAAATATGGAGCAAATACTGCACCCGATAACTCATACCATTCTATACAAATAAAAATCACAAGTATTACAGATTATGAAAGAATATTTTCTTAGATATGGTTTTTTTTAATTTAACGACGCGTCTTAAAAACACAAAACCATTTACATGAATATACGCAACTTAAAATTCTAAGTTTGGCTTACTCAGTTTATTGAAGTATTTCATTTAATTTGAAAGTTTTTATTTTTAATTTTTATCCGATCATTTCATAATAAGTCTTATTTTGTGATTATTAATTTTCCTTCATCTTTGCGTTTTTGGAAAACAAAATTGTGTATGGTATGATACCATTATTCAATTAACTAGCATTTTGCTAACTTACAACGCTAGGATTTAAAATCAATTTATATATATATATATATATTTTTTTTTTCACAAATTTCTTTATTTTATGTTTTTATTTGCAGTGTTGTTGCTTTTGTGTATGTGTGTGTGTTTTGCTGTTTCTGTTGTTGCTTTATACTTCTCTGAGTTGTATTCATTTATGTTGCTTTTTGCATGTTGTACAATTTTTTTCGTTTTTGTTTGTTTGTTTGTTTGTTATTTTAGGGGTTTTGTGTTGGTTTTTCGTTTGTTTGTTTGTTTTTTATGTTGTTTTTTTTTGTGGGGGTAATTTGTTTTTGTTTTGTTTTTTTTTTATATTTTGTTTGTATATAATATTTTTTTTTTTGCTTGTTGACGGTTTCTTCTTTCTTTTTTGTTTGTTTCTTTTCTTTTCTTTCCTCAATTTATTGTTTGGGATCTCTAACCAAAAGATAAAAGCAAACAACCAAAACTACACCATTTTATCACTTGCAAATTTCGAGAATAAATACATATTATTTATCGTATATTAAATCATATCTCCTAACAACTGATAATTATCACAGGAAATATATGATTAAATTATAAATTTTATGTAAGTATTGTTATATTTTCCATAATTATATGGCATTATGACATTTCATGTTGATGAGTGAGTACTAAATCTTTTATTTGATTTCTTATTTTCAATTATTAAATAATAAATAATCTGTCCTGATCCATCAATAGTCGGCTATGTCAGTCTGGTATTGACGGAATGTATAAATGTGTTTGTATAAAAAATGACCTGATTGGTTATGAAAATGATTATAAAATCTGTATTATGAAATTGTTTTCAGTTCTCAGTCAAAATAAGTAAAATAGGTCAATACAAATATAGTATAGTAACGGGTTTTATTATGAATGCAAAAAGTGCAAAAGAAGGACATTAGACGATTTATTTTCATATATGCTAGATAGTACATGTAAATGTTATATAGAGACTGTATATTGTATCTTTATATCGATATGCCTCACGAGGGTATAGGGTAGAGACAGGGAATATGAATCAAGTCCTCCGTGAACCCCCAAAAATTAAATTCTACTGGAAATGCTAAAATTTTCCATTGAAAGTGTTTAAAAAATGTTATTCCGATATCACCGGAATACGATCTTATATCCTCAGTCAAGCTAACCAATCAAATTGTAAGTTTTACTTAGAAATTTCAGTTAAGCAGAGTACATGTATAACCAATCAAATTGTAAGTTTTACTTAGAAATTTCAATTAAGCAGAGTACATGTATGTTCAAATGATATACTCACTCTATCATTGGTCAAACAGCGCATTAGAGTTACAGCATAGATGCACTGCAGCACAGTTTATGATAAGGATTTCCAGAATATAATAAAAACATGAAATGTCAGAAATCTTTCTCATCAGCAATATTTTTGACGCAATTATTTTATTTCTTTTCAACATTTATAGATTTAAATATTAATTTATAAATCTAAATCTAAATTTGGGGGGGGGTCAAATTTGCAACATCAAGAGATCAACCCCAGTGAAAGCCGGTCATTTTGACAGTTAATGTTTCTTCGGTGCAAATAAGTTTATACTTATTGACTGGCTATGAGGGAATAGGAAGTTTGTTGTCCCCGAGACCCTGACTATTGACCGAGGCGTAGCCGAGGTCAATAGTTAGGGGTCAAGGGGACAACAAACTTGCTATTCCCGAATAAACAGTCTATAAGTGTTTTATTATACCGAAAACACAAGATTTTCAATTTTTGATCCATCTCTCTCATTTCTAGTATTTGTTTTTTTTTTTTTAATTTTGTATTCTTTTTAAAACATACACAATTATGTATATTTTCTTCAACAAAATTTAATCTGCTACAAAGTGAATAGTTTAGAGTTGTCACTTAGAAACAATGATTTCAGAGCATTATGAATTATCAACATAACTTTTATCCTATGGGAATCACAAAGGAACAGTCTATAAGTATTTTATTATACAAAAAAAACAAGATTCACGATTTTTAAATCATCTGTGAATAATAAACATAAGCAACTTCATCTTTTCTCATCAACAAAATTTATTCTGCTGCAAAGTGAATAGTGTTCCCTGTAATTTGCATTTTTTAGAGTTGTCACTTGGAAACAATGATGTCAGAGCATTCTGAATTATCATAAGATTTTTTATCCAATAGGAAAGCCAGAAAAAAGTTCGGGAAAAATATTCATACTGCCAGTCAATAGTCTGAGGAACTATTGACTGGTAAATAGTTACAAAATTGGAAAAGGTGAAAAATAGTCATTTTATTTCAGAAATTTTAGTAGTAATGTTCATATACTGAGGTATAATAATATACTAAAGCTGAATTTGGCTTTTTGTTTAGATCCTATGTTGCCCATGGCTTGAGGTCATCGCTACAAAAGTCACGATCTTGTGGACCGCCATAGGATATATTTTTCCCAGATGACAACAGATCTTTCCCTCTAGTGCTAAAGTTTGTTTTTTCTCTACCGGATTTGATTTTTCTACCCGAATTGACATGTTCAACACGGTGGGTGTCTTATAAGAAGCAGAAGACTCCTACTCTACCGGTGCATCTGATCTCGTCTATGGTTTTTGTTGGGTCCGTGTTACTCATTTGTGTGTGTGTCTTCCTGTTCTTTTCTGTCTCGTAATCATGTGATGCTGTCCAGTACTCATGTGGTGCTGTCCCGTACTCATGTGATGTCCTCATTTCTTGGTGTTTCCGATGTTGTCGTTCTCATGGGATTGTTCGTTTTTTATTCTATTGGTAGCTTGTTTTCTATAAGATTTTGCACATATTTCGGTTGATGGATTTTCAAATGTTTTGGTTTGATCTGCACCGAAAAGACATAAGTTGTCGAACTGGCCATATACAGAAATTAAATTCACAGTATTTTCTTATTTACATACCCTTTCCCTATTTTACTTGTAAAGATTGTTTGGTCAAAGACCCTTAAAAATTCAAAGATGGCAGTTGAAATAAGAGAGCTATGTGACACTAAAAATTCCACAAACCGACGGGATAATAATAAAATATCTAAAAATATGTCAATTCATTCGAATAAGATAACACAGAAACAACTTGCAAATTCAAAATTCTACCCCCTTAAAGAAAAACACAGAAAAGCATTGAAAAAAGAACAAAACATAATAGGTTATTATGTTCTGACAAAATGTCTTTCCGAAACAAAAGAAAAGTTCGCACAAAGATTGAAGTAACTTCTTTTATCGTATAAATTCGCGTTTCATGATGATTCGCAATATTTGCCGTTCAGTTGCACATTGATTTGGTTCCTTTGTTTTGTCCCAGGCATTATACTACATATGTACATCTTGTCTTTCTTCAACGGGCGTATGACATTTGCTCCGATTTTATAGAATTCAAATGTTTCATTTGCGCCGATTTCATTTTTTCACTCTGCGCCGATTTATTATTTTTTTTCATATGACACAAGTAAATTACATGTACTATGTAGATATGATGGTTAAATATGGAAATAAGCGGTGTTAATGCCCCATTTAAATCGGTATTTTGTTACTTTTTTACATTTATTTTTGAAATGACAAAAGTTGAAAATTCTAAGATAAAAGCTGGAGCTTTTAAGTTGAGATTAAAAAAAATGTATAACTAGACCTATATCAAACAATTCAACAATACCTTTAAAATATTGGATTAATCTGGCTATATACTGTGAAGTATGGTACTGTACCTTACTGATACCAATGTAGTACCAATACGTCTTGTAAAGACAGGACCACTTCGGGTTCTGTTGGTATGTACTTAGTTAATCACTTGTATTTATATTTCTGTTCCATTTTTATCAGTCTTTGAGCTTTGTTTTTAATCCGTGTAAGCTTTTTGCGTAAGCAATTTTTTTAATTTCATCAGTATAGTGTGAACAAATGAAAAAATACATGTTTTTGACACGAAATTAACAAGTAAAAAATCGGCGCAAATGAAATGCAAATCGGCGCAAATGTAAAACGCCATCTTCAACCTAAAAATCCCAATAGCCTATGTTCCAATATTTATTTTGTTTAGAACTACAGTATCTATTTTATCTGTTTGTTGGCCGAAGGACATTTTTGCGAAATTGAATTTTAATACGCAAATTAAAATTAAGTAACCTGTGAAAAATTGATAGTCAGACAGTTTTTCTTATCATGATTACATGTATATGAACAAAATAAAATGATAAAAATAGGCCTTAAGTTAAAGCCGTGTAATTCGAGGGAAAAATACAAAATTAAAAAGCAAGCTTTAATATCCCAAAACAGAGAATGGCCTTATCGCATTTGCGTCCTACCAGTGCATGAAAAAGCAAACCCACTATGGGGAAACAAAAGATTTTATCCGTAAAAAATTGAAATGGGTTGTATTCGATCCTGACATTTATCAAATAGGAAATAAAGTTGATCATAACATAGGCTGTTTTTCAAATTCATGCCAAATGGTCGAGAAAATTTACAATGATGGATAATCTTTGTTCAAGGAACTGTCGTTACTTTTACCGAATTGGTTTGTATAATGACAGTTACGCGTAAGTTGGTTGTTCTGTCGGAAACTTTTACACAATCTTTGCAATCTTTTTCATTGATGACGCTCTGTTTGTGTTAGGTCACCCAATCTTTAATTAGTCTCGCCCATGGAGATCATCTTCCAGCGTTTAAAACTAACAATGTACACCACATTTTCGGTAGTTCAGGTGTAGCCATTTTTTAAAAAGTCGACAGTCCTCCGTCAGATTTCCAAGTAAAGGGACCAGTTTAATAGCGAAGTCATTTACAGTGTCCAACTAGTAGTTACAGTTGGAGCAGTACGAGAAGCATTCTTGAAAGAGCTTTTATAAAGTTTAGGTCTTTTCCCTTTTCTTTATGACGCAACAGGGAACGAATCCTTGAACATTTTCTTTTTTTTTTTCGTCCTTGGGAACTATGAATTCAATTTGAACTTTCAAATCAAAATGTTTTTGATGATCTTTGTTATGAGGGTGAATGTAAGTATCATCGTTTTTTGCCCATTTCGCTAAAATGTATCAGGGCTTTTGGAATATTAAAAAGGTACGTGAAACACTCTTTTTCTCTAGAACATCTTTATTTCTGGAAGTCTCGTCCTTAGTTGCATTGATTAAAATGATTCGATGTTGAAATAAAAAAAATCAATCGGGATATTACTTAGTCTACTTCTTTATTCTACTGCCATTGCCAAAGAGGATAAAAATGGAATCTTTCAAAGCTGTGCGCCTTCGAATTCAGTCTTCGAAATAAAGGTGGTCACATAATCACATAGAGTCATTTTCTTTCTTTTACAACAAATTGTTGTCGTAAATCCAGCTTAAAAGTAACAACGTTAACGGGACATTTATCAAATATCAAGTATAACGTCGTCTAACTTTTTAAATCAAAAAGTACATGTCTGGAAATATTTCTTGGAGATGTCTCTTCAGCCTTGTCATTTCTTATTTACATAATTCTCGGTCATCTGAGTTCGTTCCGATTTGACTGAAGTGCGGCATTTCTATGTGTAATGCGTTTTTTTGTAATGTTCTCTATTGTCAATTATAATTTTAAGAAAGAGAGCACACTTCATTTTTTCTCTTGCTTTATAAAAAAAGCCATGGAAAAAGACAATTCAAATCATAATTGACTCTAATTGTGGCGGCTGCGTTCATGCAGTGCCGACATATAGGGATGACTATTCGTCGTCTTGCGTGGACGTCGTCAGCGTCACAAGAAATTATGTCACATTTTCCCCCCGGAAACATGCATACAAGCCTTCTGCAATTTGGCATGGATTAAACGTTTGGGAACCTTTACCGTGTACCACAATTTGGGATATCTCGCATGTTCAGTCTCTGTTTGACGGAACTTAGAATATTTTTTGCGCCTTGAAAATTTCTGTCACATTTTTCTCAGAAACTACATATCCCAGCCTTCCGCAATTCAATATGGAGCGTAAGTGTGGTGACCTCTAACGTGTAATAGAGTTTTGGATCGATCACATTCCCACTTTCTTTTTGACGGAACTATTACGCGGGCGACACACGTCTTCCCTGGATGACTTACAACAATCTCCGAAACAGAGGTGCATAGCTCTTCCTACGTCAGATATCACCTCTGCCACACCGGAAGGAGAGAGTCCTCTCAAAATGGCCGATTTTCATGACGTCACAGTGTGAAATACGTCAGGATGTATACGACGTCACTGTAAAAAGGGNGTGGTAAATCCAATATGGAGGACAAGGTGTGGCAGAGGTGATAATCTGACGTAGGAAGAGCTATGCACCTCTGTTTCGGAGATTGGACTTACAAATAAGTTTTTGCGACAACACAAAACAGAAGTAGAAACATCAGCAAAAAAAAAAAATAGCTTTTGTAAAATAAAATTTTAAGGATGTGGTGGGGTCCTCATTTGACAAGCAAGGGCCATTCTTTGGGAATTATTGATTGCATTTCTGCCACTGAGTACCACTGGAAAGTGAAATTAAACATTTTACCTGAATACAATAATTTTATGTAGGTAGTGTTTCACAGATGCTAAAGTTGACTTTAAGATAAAGATAAAATTTTGACTGGAGCAAATATGTTTGTAGGAATGTTTTGGCTTTATTTACTTGGGATATTTTGCAACTTTTGAGGAATCAGTGGCATATATTTCGTCATCCTATTTTGAATATAGAATAAAAAACGGATTGCGAAGCAGCTTTTAAAATGAATTGTCAAAGTATAGTACGAGTGGTTAAAAGGTGTAAAATTAAAAATCTATAAGATTTTAATATTACCCTTTATTTTCATCTCTCATGAACATATTACTTTAAATATAATGACTTGCTGAATTTTCATTTTTACTCGAAATAGTGTACATTATCAGTTCTTGAAAGCGTAATATTGTCAATTTTGAGTAATAGTTTTATATTTGCTTTTCCACATGAAATATACAAACAATAAGACATTAATTCTGTTGTATTTAGATTGATTAGCACTTAATGCTGGGTTTCAACAACATAAGTTAAAAAATTGAAACAGATTTTGTTTATATTTATCGGCGTTTTTAATTTGCACCAATTTGAGTTTCATTTGCGCCGATATTTTTTTTCATTTGCGTCGATAATTTTTTCATTTCATTATTTTTTTTTATTTTGTCATTTGCGCCGATTTTTACTAGCTAATTTCAGGTCAATTACGGGTAAATATCATACAATTACCACCGTAGATAGTGTGTGATCCAGCGGTTTCTCTCCCTGAAATAGTAAGGTCACCCGAGAGCTTTCTCGATGGTTACCTTAATTTCAAGGGGGAGAATCGCTGGGTCACACACTATCTAGGGTGGTAACTGTTATTTTATACCAAATTGTTTACCGGTTGACCTTCCTTTACGACCCGATGCTAACCGGTTGACCCAGCGAAATCTCAAATGTCATGTGACACGATTTGAACAAATCAGATTACAGATATTTAAATGAGTATATAATATTTCATTTGTTAAAACTTCATTAGCTCAGAGACATTTTAATACGGAGATTGGAAGGTTATCGTTAAACCCGTGTAAATGTATTTTTAGCAAACGGCAATGAGATCATACGAGATACAACGAGACCCGTCATCCGCCATATTGTTCTTCTATACGATGTCGAAGCGGGAAAGAAGTGCTTCGTTACAAAATTGAGAATTATACAATGAAATTTTATGTTGTTTTATTCCGTCGAGTTTTAAAATCATATTCTTAGTTAGTTAGTATTAGAAAAAGTCTAACTGTGCTGAAATAGCGTCGTAGATCGCGCGAATACCTTGTTCAAACATTGACGACAAATGGAGATTTTTTTACTGACAAAAAAGCATAAAACTTTGCTGGAAATGATTTTTTATGTGTTGATGCATGTAAAATGTAGAAAAGATATTGTCATTTCGCTATTCTATCTTCATTTTTACATATTTTTGTTGTTTTTAATGTTTACTTTGGCTATCGCGCCAGTTTTTGTAATCTTTTTAATTCCCGTTAGTGGCCGCGATATGATATGAGATTTCGCGTAGTTTCCAATCTCTGTGTTTTATATGTCTCTGATTAGCTCTATTAGAATTAAAGTGCACAGGTTGATCATAATGGAATGAAAAATATGAATCCGACTGTTCTAGCTGAGAACATATTTATACCACCGCATGTTAGTCACACTGTCTGTACGTACATTTCGATATGTATATCGGTAAGGCACAGTGCATGGCTTTACAGTGTATAGCCAGATTAAACAAATATCTTCAAGGCATTGTTCAAGTGTTAGATACTTATCTTTTTTTATTTTCTGAATTTCAACTTTTAAGCTCAAACTTCCAAATTTGATCTTTGAAATTTTTAACGTTTTCAATTTCAAACAAAATTACAAAGTGCCGAAAACTCAACTAGTATAAATAAACTTTCGTCATTTGATTAACACATTTTATTACCATCTTAAACCAGTATAGCTTCCATTATCGCATAGTTTATATAGTAGATTACTTGTGTCGTTTAAACAAAATTTGCACAAATCGGCACAAACGAAAAAATAAAATCGGAGCAAATGTCATACGCCCATCTTTATAGATCTTTATAAATAAAAGTATCCTTTCTTAAGTGAAAAGGTGAATATAATTACGTCATCCATGACGGGGGTAAGACGAACGAAAATATTCCATTTATAAATCAGACCAAAGTGGCATGTATGTTTGTACGTCTCTTTTCAGATCACCTGGCCATGTGAGTTTTTGCCATCACTTAGCGTCCGTCGTCCGTCCGTCCGTTGGTCAATAATATCAAAAATATTCTGAAACCACTATGCCAAATGTTATTAAACGTGGCCTAAATCATCACCAGGGTATGCAGTTTCAAAATTGTGTTCGATTAGTCCGAAGACCAAACAACATGACCGCTGTTACTAAAAATAGAACATAAGGGATAAGTTGAAGTTTTTTGCAAATAACTCAAAACCGTAACAGATATCAAAATTCTGACTGGATTAAAATCATCACTATGGCATGATCTATCCGCCCTGCAATTTTGAAGAAAATCCAAAATTCCGTCTTGGAGTTATTGCCCCTTTTCTGTACATTTTTTTAAATTTTTTTATTTGAAAAACTAAAACAATTAGAGGTCAACTTTTATTGCAAAAATGTTCAGCGCATCAAGATTTACACACCTTGTAAGTTGAAGAAAATCTAAATACCAATATAGGAGTCATTGCCCTTTATTCATCAAATTTCGCAATTTTATACTTTTTGTCATCAGTTGCAAAATCTTCTTCTCTTAAAGCACTGGACCAATTGTAACCAGACAAAGCCTGAAGCATCACCAGGATATGCAGTTTCAATATTAATATGTTCGCTTAGTAAGAAGACCAAACAACAATGCCATCGTTGCTAAAAATATAACATAGGGGTAAATTGCAGTTCTTTGCAATAACCTAAAAACTGTTACATATATAAAAATCTGAAATGGAGTAAAAGTAATCAGCATGGTAAGATCTATTTGCCCTGCACTTTTAAAGAAAATCTGAAAGCTCTTCTTGGAGTTATTGTCCCTTTTCCGTGAAATTTTCAAAATTTTAATATTTTCAAAAACTATAACAGATACAAGTCTACTTTTAAAGCAAAAATGTTCAGCATACCGGGATCTACCCACCTGGGAACGTTGAAGAAAATCTAATCACCCATGTAGGAGTAATGGTCCTTTATTTGTCAGTTTTTTTATTTTATGTTATACATTTTTTACTATATTTCAAAAAAGATATGAGGTAGGTAAAGTTTGAGAAGCAAAAGTGTTCAACTTATCAAGAACTACAATTTCTACATATGTTCAACACGTTCACATCTCATCCAACATGGCCACCACCGGGAAACAAAGTTTAACATCAGACAATATGGGACAATGTTGTAAATAATAACAAAATACCGAGATTCTCCATATTCGCATTTCGAAAACTTATGTCTCATCAGTGCAGATTAAATCTAAACGTTTGGAAATCCATGAACCAAAATATGTGTAAAAGCTGATTGAGAACAAATTACCAATAGGATGTAAATTGTTACTTCTTAAAAACATTTTCAAACATCAAGTTAATATTAACTAAGCATGGTAGCATGTTGGTCATTAAGCACATGTAGAATTTTAGTACCCATCATAATCTAAGACGGCCGCCATTGCAGATGTTAGTTTAACAATGGACCCTATGAGGAAATATTGTAAATTCTAATTCTTGAAAATCCTTTCAAATATCAAGTTGACATTATATGGGCATGGCACCATGATGATCATCTACCAAATTTTGCATATTTGTACCAATAACAAATACAATATGACCATCGAGAAACATTGTTTTAACTCAGGTCCCTATGGGAAATGCTGTGAATTGTTAATTCTTGAAAACAAATGTATAATTTTAGTACTCATCATAGCTTCAAGATAGCGTCACCTGTAGATCATAGTTTAACATTTGAACATATGGGAAAATGTTGTAAATTGCTATTTCTTGATAAGCACTTAATAAAATTGATATTAATTAGGCATGGTAACTTGATGGTCATCGACAAAATGTTGAACATCGGTACCAATCAGATGTCTTAAATGGTCGCCCTGGGAGGAACAGTTTAAAATAAAACTCTATGGGAAAATATTTTAAATTGTTATTTTTTGAATACCGTTTCAAACATCGACTTGCTATTAAATAGGAAATTTAACTTGACTGTAATGATTTCAGCTTAATGTTAAAACCTGTTAAATCTTATTTGAGCAATATGCACCAGGTGAGCGATACAGGCTCACATGTGAGCCTCTGGTTAGACTATCTGATGAATTGTTTTGATTAAAAGTATACTTTTGGGCTAGGTGTCAGAGAATAGGTTGTTGTGAGTACGCACAAAGTACGACAAGTGGAAGAAATGTGTAAGAAATTTACATAAAAAATAGAGTAGGTGTAGACTACCGAACTAATATTTTTCAAACCACACAAACACAAACTTTAAGCATCTTTAGACGTGTGGCATCGTCGGTTGAAAAGAAAGTATACTGTCATTCTGTTTTCGTCTTATGGGTAGATTTACTGAGACTAGAATAAGACCCATTCCCTGAAAATAAAAACAAAAAAGACAAAAAAAACTGATATATACACAGGTTTCCTAATTTGATTCCAGAGATTTATGATTTTCAATTGAAACCTTGAAAATTTGTTAAGATTAAAAATCAAGATGGAAATAAATTTTAAAAAATTATGTTAGTTCACGTGTTCTTCATAGCCTACGGTCAACATAATCAATTGGTTTCATCCTTAAATCTTATGATTTGATCTACATAAGTTTCATTCAAATCCATGAAGGATTTTTGAAAGTATACTGCTGAAAAAAGTTAAGCAAAAACCATTTCTTTAAGTATACGACCATGACATATAACTTATTACCCCAAAACCATACCTCTGAAGTTTTCATCTTCATAACTATCATTCAAATCCATTAAAGCATTTCTAAGTCATTCAAAAAATTTAATCTTTTAAGTGCTATAATCTTGCAATAGATGTCTTTCTTATCCTTAAAGATTTCATCTGTACAAGTTTGGTGCAAACCCATTTAGGAATTTCAAAGTTTTGCTTCGTAAACCAATTTTCAGTCCACATTTTCAATCTCTATCAAATTATATGACCTTGGCCTTTCAACTACTTATCCCTAGATAAAATTGTGTCTCCTTGCTTGGCTATAAAGCTATCACCTCTTTAAGGTTTTATTCAAAACAATATACAGCATTTTGAATTATTTCCTGGAAACCAATTTTTACTATCATCTTTGATTTTTCTGTAGTGTTACCTTCACATTTGAATTTCTGAGAATAAAATGAATAGGTGAACCTCAGCTCCGAAGCTTCCATCCAAGAAAGTTTCGTTCAAATCGATATTTTGAAATTACGCTCTGAAAACCATTTTGGCCCCAATTTTCATTTTTCATGTGACACTGACTTTGTTTGTTGACGACTTCTCATCCATGGAAAATGAAGGGCACTGATGTGGTACTGTTCGACAATAAGCAAAGCATTCCAACAAAAACGGGACTAGGTCCCGTCCTGAACTTACAATTAGGTATGAGCAAAATTCATTTTTAGGACTCATATTGACTTCAAGATAAAAAACAACACCAAAAGCTTTGTTCCATTGCTTGAGTTTACCACTTTCAAGTATTTGTAGAGACTTTGCCTCATGTGCATTTACTACTTGATTTTTAATATATATTCCCTCAAGAACATTTACTACATAATGGAAATATGAAGAAGGCATAAATCTCTTGCACGTTGAACATTTATGGTTCCAGAACTGCAGAAGAGGCAAACTCTTGTCTTAAATTAACAATGAAAGGATATCGAGTAATGTACACGAGACAAAGTCTTTACAAAAACGTGGTAAAACAAGCAATGGAACAATACTCTTATTGTTGTTCTTCATCTTGAAGTACCATGAGGCCTTCAACAGCTTTGTAATTGTAATTTCAAGATGACTCTAGCATCGCTTGAGCGAAGTTCATTGCTATTGCTACTGTAAACCAGGTGGCAAAACTTGTACTGAAACGAAGTCAAACGTTTACACTCAAGCATAAAGGGTCGTTTAAAAGACAACAATGTATACAATTGTCATCTTCTTCGTTTGATATGTATATACTGTGTGGTCTGTTGATGAGTAAAAAAAAAACAGAATGTTAGCATGGGTTGTATATCTTGATTTCGATTTAGTGCGAGTTTTCAAGGTTTTCAACGAACATAAAATCAGCTACAACTGCTGTCATCCATTGCTCGAAATGACTCAAAGAAAATAGTCACAATATATAAACAGTCGCAATGCACTCATCGAGTCAACTGTAAAACAAAGTAATAAGAGACGTGGGCACTATAAACAGGTCAGAATAATATTTGGAAATTAAAAAAAAATAAAATCGCGAAAGTTGAAAACATGATAGTACAATAGATGGATATCCATATGAAACATTTTCAACAGAAAATGCACACCATAACTGAAATATAAAGAGAGAATACATCCCTAGCATGGGGAATCTTTTACGGACTGCACATTGAAGTATAAAATTAACAATGAAAGGATATGGAGTAAATGCACATGAGACAAAATCTTTACAAAAGCATGGTAAAAATAAGCCATGACGCGCTTTTCTTGTAAATCTTCATCTTCAGGTTACAATGAGGCCTCCGACATTAAGCGCTGCTCATACCGTATTGTGCAAGACGGTCCTTAGCAGCGGTTTGAACGGAGTTCGTTGCAAAATGTCGAACAGCGCCACAACTATGCTCTTTGTTATCCATGAATGCTTTATCCATTTTCTGTGTGCTAGTTTTTTCAACAAAGCTTTAGATTCTATAGTTTTATAGATTAATTGCATATTTTTGTTATACTCTACTGCTGTTTTCTATCTATACAACATTTGTCATCATATATTTTATATATGTTATAGATACTCCAACAGAAAATACAATGATTACAACGTTCACAAAGATGGGTATCTGTTTCAATAATGAGAAATTCAACTTCTAATCTCGACGATTCATATATAATTTCCATAATTTTTGGTGTTCATTCGAAATTCCTTAAGAACAAGAAAACTGAAACAAACAAAAATCTGAAATCACCTAACACCTAATTGCATTATGAATTCATTCAAAATTTTGCAGTTGGAAAGTGTAAGTTGCAGTTTTAAAAATGATGGGTAGCCAGTGCTTTCATGTCTAATATCATTTTTTTCGAAATGAAATTTGACAAATTATAAAAATTGTGTTCGAAATCCTTGTTACGATTTTACAGCACAGTTTTTACCACAAGAAAAGAACGGTAACTCCGACTGCAAATTTTATTTCTTGTCTAATTTTCTTAAAAACAATTTTCCGTTTGATTAACCTTTGAGAACGGTGATTTTCAGAAGTAAGGGGTATGTTTCAAATGCCATACGCTTTTAGAAACCACCCACACTCCATTAATGACTTTCTTAGAGTTTTTGATCGACAATATATTTGTCCAGTTTGGAGGACTTGTTTTTCAATAGACCATTGGAATTCCAATTGGCACAAACTGTGCACCTCTTTTAGCCGATCTGTTTCTCCACTCTTATGAGGCTGAATTCATTGAAGTCTTTTAATTTCAGCTTCCGTTATATAGATGATATTTTATCATTAAACAACGCTCGCTTTGGTGAATTTCTTCATCTTATTTATCCAAAAGAGCTTGAAATTAAGGATACTACAGATACTTCCACATCGGCTTCGTTCCATGACCTTCATCATGAAATTGACAACAGAGGTACATTACAAACTAGCCTTTATGACAAACGCGATGACTTCACTTTTCCAATAGTCAACTTCCCTTTTCTTTGTAGCAACATTTCAAAAGCACCAGCATATGGAGATTACATCTCAAAACTCATTCGCTACTCAAGGGCTTTTTGTCGTTACAGTGACTTCCTTGATAGAGCTCAGTTGCTCGACATCACGATCTTGTGGATCGCTATGGGATATCTGTTTCCCAGATGACAACAGATCTTTCCCTCTACAACTAAAGTTTGTTTTTTCCTATCGGGTTCGACTTTACTACCGCAGTTGACATGTTCAACACGGCGGGTGTCTTGTTTCTTAGTGTTTCTGATTTTGCCATTGTCCATGGATTGTTTGTTCTTTTGACTGATGGTTCGGTTCTCACTTACTTTGTCAAAATTTATGTTATGGATTACTAGTTCTTCAAATGTCTTGATTAATAAGTGATGAAACATTGAATATGGGTTTTTTCTTGATTACTGATCTTATTTTGTGTTTGTATAAATTGAAATATGTTAATTATAGTTAGCCAGTTTAAAGCTTTAATACCAATTCTCTGTAAATATCAAACACATCATATAGAAGGTGTGGCAAGCATGGTCACAGAAATCCTTGAAACTTTGTGCATTGATAAAAGTCTATGATTGAAGACGTAAAATGACCCAAAAAGTGTCCCAGTGTTTTGGTTGCCATGGTAACGGCTATTATTGTTTTTAGGCTAAAATATGTTGATCTAGAGGTGAAAAAACAGCAAAATTCACACAGATATGGTTCTGTAAGTGTAGTATTTATGCATTTTTTTACCTAAGCAATGCAAAATTGAATATTGTACTGACATATTAAGGTTAAAAGAATTATATAAATTTTATGTCTGATAGGTCTATAGGGTTGGGGCTAACAGGGGTCTTTGGTCATTTTGAAGATAGCTCATTTTTGGTCGATTTCAGGGATTTGTAACCCAAAAAAGCCACCTTGTTGGGAAGTTTCAAGATTACAGTCAGTAAGTACTAGGTTTGTATAATCAAATCATGGAATAAAATTGGCGGGGTAATGGTGGTTACTATGGTGACAAAAATAGGGAACTTTCAGTTTTTCAAGTGCTGTTTTGGCACATTAAACATTTATAAATTTCGCTAAATGAAGTAAAATTCTTATCTTAATTCCATTATGTATATTTAATGATAAATTCTTTCTTAAACAAATGCAAAAACTATGAATCTGGTTGCTAGGTTTGTTGCTATGGTAGAGAAAATTTCCATATTTTCCAGTATTCCCGTTCTTTTTATGTACGGTTACAATTTAGAATTGCATCTAAAAAGTAAAACTAAATGATTTCCAGGGTAAATGAATATATCTGATATTAAATCATCACAATTATTAAAAACTATATGTTCAGGTGACCAGAATGGTTGCTATGCGTAGTATATGAGTGCAGTTCACCGCAGACTTGACCGGAAGTCGCTATTGTCAAGAGGAATCAAAATAAACCAGAGGCTCCAATGAGCCTGTATCGCTCACCTGGTTTTCAGTTGCCACAATAAAGCTTACATTGTAAGTTACACAGTTGTACTGCAGTCTCTCAAACTTTGGTAGCTCGAACACCACTAATATCCTTAAACTGTATTATGTTTTAGTATATTTCTTTGTTGGGTTTTTTGAACGTTTTTTTTTGACAAAAACGTTCTTGCTAAGGACCACTTTCGACACCAATTTTGAAGTTTAGACATCAATTTGTAAATGGCGGTCAACGACAATTTTAAGCACCATATTTTTAAGTTACGGCATCAGTATCTATTTGGAAATCAAATTTCATTGAAATCGGACAATGTTGAACTTTCACGCCTTTTTTTGGCAGCCATTTGAAAATGGCAGTCAACAAACAATTTTCAACACCAGTTTTGAAGTAGCGACGTCACATCCACTTGGAAACCAGATTTCATTGAAATCGGACAATGTTGAATTTTCCCGCCTTTTTTGCCAGCCATTTTGAAAATGGTGGTCAGCAAACAATTTTTAACATCAGTTTTACAGTTGCAACATTAATATCGATTTGGAAACCAAATTTCATTGAAATTGGACAATGTTTAATGTTCTGTGACCCCACCTTTTCTATGGCCATTTTAAAAATGGTGATCAACGAACAATTTTCAACACCGGTCTTGAAGTCGCAACATCAAAATCTATTTTCAAAACCAAATTTCATTTTAATCTGACAATTTTGAATTTTTTCTCCCTTTTTGGCAGCCATTTTGAAAATCGCAGTCAGCCAACAAATTTTAATATCATTTTTGTAGATGCAACATCAATACCTATATGGAAACCAAATTCCAATGAAATTGGACAATTTTGAATTTTCCCGCCTTTTGTCCTGTCTATGTAGATATTAAGGCCATAATACAGAAAGCCTAACCATGAACGTTTGTGAACATTTGAGCCAAACAGTGTGGAGAAACACCACGCCCCATTCGGTATCAAGACCCAATTTTTATTTATTTGTTCAAGTGCAGACTTGATGGGAGTGGTATATAGAAGGTTTAATTTTCTGCCCCTACCCATTTCTCTGAACTAGAAAATTGAAGAAATGGGTAGGAGCAGGACATTTATTAATGAAATCAAAACTCGTTACACCTTTTGTCCATTTCACCTGTTTTAAATTTAATTTTCTGAATTGATTAACTGGCTTTCGTCCTTATATAGCATAAATATTGCCTACTGGACGTAAAATTAAAACTAACTCATCATACATCCCTAGCATGGGGAATCTTTTACGGACTGCACATTGAAATATAAAATTAACAATGAAAGGATATGGAGTAAATGCACATGAGACAAAATCTTTACAAAAGCATGGTAAAAATAAGCCATGACACGCTTTTCTTGTAAATCTTCATCTTCAGGTTACAATGAGGCCTCCGATATTAAGCGCTGCTCATACCGTATTGTGCAAGACGGTCCTTAGCAGCGGTTTGAACGGAGTTCGTTGCAAAATGTCGAACAGCGCCACAACTATGCTCTTTGTTATCCATGGATGCTTTATCCATTTTCTGTGTGCTAGTTTTTTCAACAAAGCTTTAGATTCTATAGTTTTATAGATTAATTGCATATTTTTGTTATACTCTACTGCTGTTTTCTATCTATACAACATTTGTCATCATATATTTTATATATGTTATAGATACTCCAACAGAAAATACAATGATTACAACGTTCACAAAGATGGGTATCTGTTTCAATAATGAGAAATTCAACTTCTAATCTCGACGATTCATATATAATTTCCATAATTTTTGGTGTTCATTCGAAATTCCTTAAGAACAAGAGAACTGAAACAAACAAAAATTTGAAATCACCTAACATCTAATTGCATTATGAATTCATTCAAAATTTTGCAGTTGGAAAGTATAAGTTGCAGTTTTAAAAATGATGGGTAACCAGTGCTTTCATGTCTAATATCATTTTTTTCGAAATGAAATTTGACAAATTATAAAAATTGTGTTCGAAATCCTTGTTACGATTTTACAGCACA
>MJUU01032048.1:42891-54560 GCA_002080025.1 Modiolus philippinarum | reverse complement strand
GTAGAGAAAATTTCCATATTTTCCAGTATTCCCGTTCTTTTTATGTACGGTTACAATTTAGAATTGCATCTAAAAAGTAAAATTAAATGATTTCCAGGGTAAATGAACATATCTGATATTAAATCATCACAATTATTAAAAACTATATGTTCAGGTGACCAGAATGGTTGCTATGCGTAGTATATGAGCGCAGTTCACCGCAGACTTGACGAGGTGGTGCCAGAAGTGATGTCACCGGAAGTGATGTAGACCAAAAATGACATCACAAGAAGTCACGTGACCGGAAGCGGAAGTCATGTTCCCGAAAAACGAAGTTTTTTTACTGCGCATGCGCAACCGGAAGTGACCCTGAATGAAGCTCTATTCGGTCAAATTAGTTGGAAATGCTGCGTTGGATCAACACGTGACCCTGCAGGGGTCTCACGGGAAGGTATTAGAGCACACATATAGACCGGAAGTGATTGTGTTCCCAGTTAGAGACCGGAAGTGGTCCTACTTGAAGCCCTCATCGGCATGTTGACCGGAAGTCGGTATTGTCAAGAGGAATCAAAATAAACCAGAGGCTCCAATGAGCCTGTATCGCTCACCTGGTTTTCAGTTGCCACAATAAAGCTTACATTGTAAGTTACACAGTTGTACTGCAGTCTCTCAAACTTTGGTAGCTCGAACACCACTAATATCCTTAAACTGTATCATGTTTTAGTATATTTCTTTGTTGGGTTTTTTGACAAAAACGTTCTTGCTAAGGACCACTTTCGACACCAATTTTGAAGTTTAGACATCAATTTGTAAATGGCGGTCAACGACAATTTTAAGCACCATATTTTTAAGTTACGGCATCAGTATCTATTTGCAAATCAAATTTCATTGAAATCGGACAATTTATTTGGCAGCCATTTGAAAATGGCAGTCAGCAAACAATTTTCAACACCAGTTTTGAAGTAGCGACGTCACATCCACTTGGAAACCAGATTTCATTGAAATCGGACAATGTTGAATTTTCCCGCCTTTTTTGCCAGCCATTTTGAAAATGGTGGTCAGCAAACAATTTTTTACATCAGTTTTACAGTTGCAACATCAATATCGATTTGGAAACCAAATTTCATTGAAATTGGACAATGTTAAATGTTCTGTGACCCCACCTTTTCTACGGCCATTTTAAAAATGGCGATCAACGAACAATTTTCAACACCGGTCTTGAAGTCGCAACATCAAAATCTATTTTCAAAACCAAATTTCGTTTTAATCTGACAATTTTGAATTTTTCTCCCTTTTTTGGCAGCCATTTTGAAAATCGCAGTCAGCCAACAAATTTTGATATCATTTTTGTAGATGCAACATCAATACCTATTTGGAAACCAAATTCCAATGAAATTGGACAATTTTGAATTTTCCCGCCTTTTGTCCTGTCTATGTAGATATTCAGGCCATAATACAGAAAGCCTAACCATGAACGTTTCTGAACATTTGAGCCAAACAGTGTGGAGAAACACCACGTCCAATTCGGTATCAAGACCCAATTTTTATTTATTTGTTCAACTGCAGACTTGATGGGAGTGGTATGTAGAAGGCTTAATTTTCTGCCCCTTCCCATTTCTCTGAACTAGAAAATTGAAGAAATGGGTAGGAGCAGGAAATTTATTAATGAAATCAAAACTCGTTACACCTTTTGTCCATTCCACCTGTTTTAAATTTAATTTTCTGAATTGATTAACTGGCTTTCGTCCTTATATAGCATAAATATTGCCTTCTGGACGTAAAATTAAAACTAACTCATCATTCAAGAAAACATTGTGTGACCTCCTCACATTTTTTCAGAAGGGCCCAGAAAAATTTATATGGTGGGTCCCTGGGACCCGATCTGACAGAAGTGGAGGTAAATCCCTGGAAAATTTTGAAAATTCCGTGAAAAAGGGCAATAACTGCTACAAGGGTTTTTTTGGATTTTCTTTCAAATTTGAGGGTGGTAGATCTTGACATGCTGAACCTTTTTGCAATTTATACTTTTTGAAATTAAAAAAAGCAAAAAATTTGAAAATTTTATGGAAAAAGGGCTATAACTCCGAGAAGGGGTTCAAATTTTCATCAAAATTGCACGGTATGTAGATCTCATCATGCTTATCATGTTAATCCATGTCAGATTTTTTATGTCTGTAATGGTTTCCGAGTTATTGGCCAAAAACTGCAATTTACCCCTATGTTTTATTTTTAGCAATGGCCGCCATGTTGTTTGACCAGACGACTAATTGAACATAATTTTGAAAGTGCATAACCTAGTGAGGATTCTGGCCATGTTTGGTTACAATGGGCCCAGCAGTTTCAGAGGAGAAGATTTATGAAATTGTTGACGGGCAGCGGACACAAAGTGATGGCAAAAGCTCACATGGCCTTTTAGGCCAGGAGAACTAAAATGCCTACAATAACTTAAAATGAAAGAAATTACATTATGACATAATTGAATATTGATCCCCATTGAACCTTTCTAGCTCGGACATTGAAATAGCTCGGCTATCTATCCACACTTTACCTTACAGGACTTGACATCAAACCATGGACCCCAACTTCACCTGGTCACTTTTTCTGAAAGCTTACATAAAGAGGAATCCATAGAAGGAAATTTCGTCTTTCTATAAAATTTTATAGCAAAAATTTAGGTAATTTACACATTTGCAATTTGCTCCTAATTTACCCTTATAGCTCGAAACAGTAGGAGTAACGGAAAATTGGTGACAAACTACTGGTACAGAGGAATACCAAAACAAAAAATTGCTTAAATCGGATGAAAAATTGCAGTGTTTGGACACTGCATCAAAAAGGGAGAGAAAAAAAGAAAAGAAATATCCTCTTTTGGGGTACTCATTTTTCGGTAAATATCAAATATGGCATTAAATCTGTTGACACACTCCAGACTACATGCAAAATTGAAGAAACCTTATCAGAATCTAACAAATAACAGATATTCCATAGTTTAATATATGGAAACACCCAAATTGACGGATACAGCCACAATACCTCAAACCATGGTCTAGTCTCCCTTTTAGCCCCAAAAACATTGTGTTAAAATTTCAAACGGTTTGACCAAACAAAAGTTATCGACCAAAGCGGCAACAGCATCATAATACAACGAGGTTTCTTGTAGCCTTAAAAGGGAAATAATGGTGTCAAGATTATCAAGAAACTTGCTGAAATAAATTTTTGGAGTTACATATGTGCATTTTAGGATTGCTGGAAGATGAAAAACGACAATGTTGGCTTTCATAGTAACCATAAAACTATGCCCAAAAAGGGAATTTGTACGACTCTTGCTACCATAGCCACAAAAACTAGCAACTAGATTAAAATCAGACCGTCTTTGATTTATTTGCATTCAAGTTTTTTTCAGATATACCAAGGTATAATTCATTTTCGGAAAAAAATCTAAGCTAATTCTAGAAAAAAGATCGGAAAACTAGAGGCTCAGAGACTGAGCCTGTATCGCTAACCTGTGAAAAAATGCTTCTATGCCATGCATGACCAAAAATGATGTTTTTACCGATGGGGTCTAATGTTTACCTATATTCTCCATTAGCACCCGTGTTTTTTGTCTGATCCTATTGAAAAGATTAATTTTTTTCAGATATACCAAGGTATAATCCATTTCGGATAAAATCTAAGCTAATTCTAGAAAAAAAAGATCGGAAAACTAGAGGCTCAGAGACAGAGCTGCCAAATGCTTCTATGCCATGCATGACCAAATATGATGTTTTTACCAATGGGGTCTAATGTTTAGCTATGTTCTCCATTAGCACCCGTGTTTTTTGTCTGATCCTATTGAAATGAGTAATTTTTGCAGAGGACCTTCTATATATTTAGTAAAATTTGCTTGAATAGTTTCAAAGAAGATGATGAAAAGGATGTTTTTTTCTATTACCAGGCTCCAATGTTAAACTATGTTCTGCACTGGAGGCCTTGTTTTTTTGTTGGATTGAAATGAAATGAGCCATTTTTGTAAAGTACCTTTAGTACATCATTCCTGCAAAGTTTAATTGAATTTGCTTCGGTGGTTTCGGAGAAGATGAAAATGTGATTTTCCCGTAGGGTCCAATGTTAAACTATGTTCCATGCGGGCGGCCATGTTTTTTTATCAGATCTGACCGAAATGAGCAATCTTTGTTAAGGGCCTTCCATACATCATTCCTGTAAAGTTTGGTTGAATTTGCTTATGTGGTTTCAGAGTAGAAGATGAAAATGTGATTGTTCCCATAGGGTCCAATGTTAAAACTAAGTTCTGCGCTGGCGGCCATGTTTTTTGTCGGATCAAAACGAAATTAGCAATCTTAGTTAAAGACCTTCCATACATCATTCCTGTAAAGTTTGGTTGAATTTGCTTCAGTGGTTTCAGAGGAGAAGATGAAAATGTGAAAAGTTTAACGGACGGACGATGGACGGACGGACGACGAACGCCAAGTGATGACAATTGCTCACACTGAGCCTTTGGGTCAGGTGAGCTAAAAATTAACCAATGTTTGCTACAAAAGCAACCAACCTAGCGAGCAAAATAAAATAGAAATTTGAAAAATGACAAATTGACATCTTAATTTTCATGGAAACCACATTAACAACATGAATCAAATTGTTAGTAACCGAGTTCAAGGTGATAATTTTTTAGCGTTTGAATAAACAAATAATTCATCTGGCTGTAAAGTGAAATTTGAAGCAAATTTTCATATATAAATCTGCAAAAAAACACATACACATTGGAAAACAAGTAAAAAACTAAATTTGTCACCATAGCAACCATCATAGAATAAAAAAAATCATAATTAAAAATTGGCACAGCGAAATTTGCCGCAGCTTAAATCACTGTAGATATTTTGTGTTTAATAACACGATAATAAAATACATATCCATTATTTTCTATTATTTTGCCTCTGCTCTCAGTATATTTACCAAGATAATCAACTTTCAACTAAAAAATATTTTCCATAGACCTTAATGGTAATTTCGCCCGAATTGTAGAGAAATTCGATGTGGGTGTGAGGTATAAATGGTATACCCAACTTAGCAAACCAATGAAAAGACTTGTTTTTTTATTTGGATGACCAAGGGGCAAACATTATTCTACTTGTTTACTTACTTGCATAAAAATGTTTGCGTTAAAATGAAGATAAAATTTGCAGAAACGACTGAAATAAAATGTTATGAGGTAAAATGGTTTTAATACAGTGATAATACGTTTTTGCTTTCAAATCGATATTAACTCCTGACCCACGTTTTGTGGTTCATCGTTAGACCCCAGGGCATAATAAAAAAAACCATGAGGTTTGCAAGTAATTATAGGTGTTCAGTTTTGGACTCAAATTTTCTGAAAAGCTTTTTTTTTTCTTTTGTTGTAACATTATAGTATTGCATGGACATTAGCTTTCCGTCGATATATGGAATGTAATCCTCAACAGGTGTATAAAAAGATATTTTGTAAAAAGACGCGGCAAATTTCATTGTGTGTATTTTAACAACTGTAGGTATTTTTACTTGCTAACTGCGGTGCAAAGTTGTTCATTCTACTCAGATTATTTAAGGATTTCTAAAATGAAAAAAATACGAAAGGTGCAAAAAATGTCTTTTTTGTTTCCATGGCAACAATCCTATCAACTAGAATCAAATCGTTGAATGTTTTTGATAGAACTTTATATTCAGGGTTGAAACTGAATAAATAATTCATTTAATTTTGTTTAAAGGGAAATTTTGTTATAAATCTTACTAAATATTTTCAGTGAAAGTTAAACTTTACCACTTTTTTGCTACCGTAGCAACCTCAAGATATAATTTGTAATTATTGTGATGACTTTAAAATGAGCAAGAGACATTTCTTATTTTTAGGGAAGTGTTTAAGGGTAAATGTGCAAAAATAGAAACATAAAAGTTGAATAATTGTCATTTTTGCTACCATAGCAACCACCCTAGCAACCAGAATTAATTGATTGTATTTGCTTTTGAAATTCCGTTATTATTCAGTGTGCATGAATTAATCAAAATAAGCATGTAACCTTACTGAATGAATTTTGCAAATGTCAAATCTGCCAAAACAGCACTTGAAAAACTGAAAATTCCATATTTTAGCCACCATAGTAACCACCTTAGCAACCATTACCCCAGCAATTTTATTCCATGATTTTATTATTCAAACCTAGTACTTATTGACTGTAATCTTGAAACTTCCAAACAAGGCGGCTTTTTGGGGTTACAAATCCCTGAAATCGGTCAAAAATGGGCTATCTTCAAAATGGCAAAAAAACCCTCGGTACCCCAACCCTGTGCACCTATCAGACATAAAATTTATTAAATTGTTTTAGCGTTAATATGTTGGCAGAATATTTAATTTTACATAAATACTACACTTTATAGACGTTTTCAGAAATGAGTAAATTTTGGTTATCTCCCTTGATTACGATAGGTCCGCCATTAAGAGGTAGACGGGTACCACAGACAGTACATTACATATACTGATAAATTATTGGGAAAAAAACAGGTCCTAGCTTTTATCATTTCACGACATGAGTTAGTTTCATCTACATTTTCAAAAATTTTAATTGAGCTTTGGTATGTTTTTACATTTATCATTAATTATAAAATTTATAGGAATATCCAGAAATATATGCTAGTGTAAATCTTACAACATACTAAAATATTTCACAGAGTAATCATAAAAACTGAAATGATACGTGTAACACCAGGTGTAACTATCCCAATAAACAAGTTGTCAACCTTTCCCGTGAATATACTCTTATGTTGTCCCAACTAACACAGGTACCAATATGCAAGCTACTCTTGAATTTAGCCGAGTGTGAAAAAAATCAACAAGTTTTAAAGCAAAACTGTTTTAAAATCAGGAAACAGTTTATTAAAAAATATATTTTTGATAAAAAAAGAAATAAACGAAGAACAAGATACACAAAAACATTTGTAATTTGTATAGCTAGGTTTACCTGTCTTAAAATATTTACTTCAAACACAAATCTCAAAAGAACTTTACTAGAAATGGAAAATACTAGGCGAATTTCGCGGATGTAATGGCAAAGTGGAATATCAAACAACGTCAGAATACACCTTTTTGGAATGTGTATTGCACGTGTTTAACTTGAAAAAGGTGTACTTTAAAAATACCCGACAACTCGGATACAATGTAATTGTAAAAATTTGAAGCTTACGGGGAGTCCCCTTTTCAGAGATCATGATATTCGACTAGGGAAAATATAACACTTAATGCAATACACATAACTTTCAGAACGGAACACATCATGACCATATTTGAAGCCGATGGGGAGCTCTTTAAAAATGCGATTAGGCTTATTAAACTATGAGAAATGCACATTATGCAATATACCTAAAGCAAATCTGGGAGGACCCTTGGCCTCTATTTCAAATAACACTTAAGCAATACACATAAAACGTATTACAATCAGGAGTTGTAACCAAATAATGAAATTGGTATACAGCAGAACAGTAAAAACACAAAATAAAATTTAATCTTTAAAATATCTTTAGCCAAAAAGACCTTGATTTGACTTATGTTTTATAATTTGTAAACCATCAAACTTGCCGGTCCACTCAAATCCCATAAATAAAAGTTCATTTAATAATACAATAGAATACTTTATTACCAAAAGCAAATACAGTAAATTGTAAATCAACTGAATGCAAACCATCAGTCATTGCCATAAAAAAAATCGGAATGATGCGCTATTTTCTAATTTCTTTTTGGAGAATAAGACAAACAGAATACACAAATTTTACAGAAAAGGTATCCCTTATTTTTTTCCTATTTTTTAAAATTCACAATGACTTTTTAATTCATCCCTAAGAGAAGAAATTTTATTCATAATTTGCTAAATAAATGAAGTTTTTAATACCGGAAGAAAATGTGTATTTGGAATTAGATTACGAAAATCTTTTTAACAAAATAACGTAAAAGCTTTATCAAATATATATATATATCTACGAATAAGTATGACCAGAGACATATAATTACAATTTAAATTATATGTCTCTGGTGTAATTTACTCATTATTTAGAGATTTATTCCAAATATGTGCCTAATATTATAATCTATCTTTATGTGTATTCCAATGTCGAAAAAAAAATAATAAAATAAACAACAACGCCGGTAAAATATATTCCTTAATTTTTTTCTTTTTTTCTTTGGGAAAATCATAAACTGGTACGTATTTCTAGTTTCATTTGGGGTGCATCTCGTGAATACGGTACCTACGGTACCTATAAATTTCACATTTTCAAAAGCATATTACTACACGTATTTGCCATTCTGTTATCTTTTATCTTTTCAACGACTCTATTAACATGTTTCTTACTTGTTGAATAAACAGCTAATTGATAATTTAATGACCCTACCTGTGCGGTACCATTCAATAATGAAGTAATCGAAAAAGCCCGAGTCGGGTCAAATCTGTCTACCTGTGTCGGATTTAGTGTTCCGAATGGTACAAGATGGCGGCCCCCACTATTTCAATTCTGAAAACGTCTATAGAACCATATCTGTTTGAATTTTGCTGTTTTTTCCCCTATAAAACATCAAATTTTAAAACCAATGGTAACCGTTACCATGGCAACCAAAGCAGCAGGACAGTTTTGGGGAGCATTTTTGTCCTTTAGTCATAGACTTGCATTAGTGGACAAAGTTTCAAGGAAATCTGTGACCATGCGTGCCCAAATATGTTTGACGGTTACAGAGAATTGGTATTAAAACTTCGCTCCACAATAATTTGGCTTGTTTAAAAAATTAGGGGAGAAACGAAACCTCTCAAATTTCATACGACGAGAAAATATAAACCTTTCCAATTTCATGCGAGAAAAAATACGCAAAAATGCTTAAGAATAGATAATTCATAAAATTTAATGAAAAGTATATCTATGATATCTATACAATCGCATTTGTTTAATGGCATAATGATTTCATTACACCTTCTATAGCAATACCCTTTTATACGACCGCAAAAATTTGGTGGTCGTATAATGGTATGGCGCTGTCGTCGTTGTCGTCGTCGTCGTTGTCTGTAGACACTTTTGTTTTTGGGCAATAACTTAAGTTTAAGTTGACCAATCCTTATGAAATTTTAACACAATTTTCCTTGGCACAAAAGATTGGTTTTGGTCATTATGGCCCTCCCGTTTTAAAATAGGGACCAAAAAGGGCAAACTTGGATGTTTTCACATATTTAGCTGTAGAATTTTTATTAATTATCGGACTTTGATTGGGTTTCTTTCAGTGTGCTTCTGTGGCAATTTCCAATCAGTAGAAAGTCAACGGATTTCATGTCACATGTACCATTCATGAGATAAATGGGGTCCAAAAGAGGCCAATTTCAAAAATTTTATTTTTTTTATTTTTAGTCCAGTTTTGATGCCGTTTTATGCAATGGATTCCTTATGAAAAATAAACATAGCGCTGCACCATCAGATTTTTAATAACTTTTTTCGTTCCCAAGTTATGAAGGCCAAACGGGGCAAAAATTGCAAACATGCAGGTTACATAAAACGTATATTATGTACTAGCATTTGGTGACATTTCGGTCTTTTTTGAATGGAGTTATCCCTCTTTGTATGATATGCATGTCTTTTACTCAGTAAAAAGGGATGTATCTGATTCAGTAATAAGATATTAAACTTATAACCCTTGTCAAATTTGACGTATAAGAAATTAAAAATCATTAGATAATTGCAACATTTATTTTTCCAGTAGAAACATCTATTCAGAGCCAACGAAAAACTGTTTAAATAATTTATAGTTATAGCGCTTTGACTGATTTTACAAGAAAATAGGAGAAGACTGCCAAAACAAATGTAAGTTAAATTTGTCATGCACCTAAGGGAATTCATAAATTCGTAAATGAATTTGAAACTTTGCTGTCGGAAAGTATGTTACAATTAAAAAATAAAATAATGATCTATTTTTGCGAGGAAAATTGACCAATCATTAAAATATACAAGATTCATGTTGCAGTACTTAGGAACTGAATACATTAATCCATTTAAATTTATTAGTAAATGAACACAAATGAACACAATATATATATCGAAGGAATATTACAAATATCGGAGGTCCAAAAACATGGCAATATATGAAGAGATCAATCAAATACAAAAATGGCAAATCCAATAAAAACTTACAATGATTAACAATATGAACCTATTTTAAACAATGGACATATTATGAAGTGCTATGGGAGGGTAAGAATAATATGCTTTAAGCATGAAACAACGGCAGTAGAATACCGAAGGAACAAAGGGGAGATATTCACAAAAATCGAAGTCTAAAGACAGGGCAAAAACGAGAACACAGAAAACAATGACGTTAGACACAAAAACAATGACGCCAGACAGACACAAAGCACAGAACCAGAAACCACAACATTCAGAACAAAGGCACTCACAGTGTGAACTCCAGTGAAACTGAGAGTGACATCAGGTGCTCCGGAAGGGTAAGCATGTCCTGCTCTGTTAACAGCACCCGTCACACTGTGAGTGATTCAATCCAGGAAAATGTCAAAGTCGGTAGTCAAATCCGGGAAGACGTGAATCTAGCTGAAAATGTCCACTTTCATTTGGGATACTGACACGTCATATCTTTCAATGATGCTATGGTGACGGCCATAGAATTTCTTGAGGGATGAAATTAACAAAGGTTGAACAAATCCCTGACTAAGAAATGTCGTATTATATTGATATTTTGTAAATGATCATACCTGTGCGCGCGGCGTTTTCATATGCAAACTTTTATTATAAAGCACACTTGAAAAGAATTTTCAACTTGAGAAAGTCTTATGTCTTGTCTGGTCCTAACTCCAGGTGTGACGTGTGCTCTTAACAGAGCAGGTCATGCTTACCCTTTCGAAGTACCTGATGTCACTCTCAGTTTCATTAGATTTCACACTGTCAGTGCCTTGTTTTTGAATGTTGTGTTGTTTTTTTTCTCTGTGCTTTGTAGCTGTCTAACACGTCATTGTTTTCCTTGCTCTCGTTTTTGGACTTTGTCTTTGTAAAGACCACTCCTTAGTGCCTTCGGAAATGTACTGCCGTTGTTCCAGCTCATCGAAGCTTCATCAATAAAAGCGGTTGCCTTTTAGAGATGTTTTCAATGAATGAACGAAACATGATTTGTGGAATTATTTAAAATTTATTAAAATAAGGGTAATAACTCACCATTTTTTAATGCCTGTACCAAGTCAGGACAATTGCGGTAGACAATCTGTCCGTTGGTTTCCACTTGCTTTGTGCTTTTGCCTCATGGACTTTGGCTCTTGGCAATTTTGTTTGGTAATTTTGTTATTATCCTCGTTTGGTAATGCTATAGCTAAGATAAATATAAGGACAATGTTATGGATTAAGAAATGCCAACTTATTCTGGTAGATATTAGTTTAAACTGTAAAAAAAATGGTTTGTCTGCAGCAATAAGGCAATGAAATAAAAATGACAACAAAAGTCAGAATCGATCAAAGGAAGAGACCAGTAAGGAAAATCCGTATAATATTCGACTGAATCAGGGGAACACAATCCGACACAGATCATTTTTGGCAAGCCGTCATATTCCCGACTTGGAACGGGCATTTTATAATTAAAATGGTGGGTTAAACCAGGTTTATTGATGCATCAACCTCCCGCTTATATGACGACT
>MJUU01032048.1:27900-42707 GCA_002080025.1 Modiolus philippinarum | reverse complement strand
ATAATCAGCAAGATCATAGAATATTTCTAGGTGAATGACGGAGAGCAAAGAACAGTTGAAAAAACATGATTAAGTTGCATAACAAGCTAGAACGGATCGAATGAAATACGACCAAATACCGAAAATTCTCTGTTGCGACTATGTACAAAATTAACCGGAACGTTTCAATTCAATTTTATTTTCTTATTTGACATACAACATATGGTTTAAATGTATTTATTTTATCGTGTTGGTGATCTGATAACGGAAAACAAGTTCCCGCACATGGGAAAATTCATTTCTATATTATTGGAATTTTTGAAATCCCGGAATTTAAAATACGAGTCAATTGGAGGCCGAATTAGTGGTGTGCCTCGGATCCTGTCAAAACCTAGAATTTTTCTCTCATAGATAAATGTTTTTGTCGTTCGATGTACTAGCCTAGTCTCATACAGGTAAAATATTTTTGTCGCTCGGTGCACAGATCACACTACAGTTGCAAAAAGAGAGAAAGATCAAGGAAGAAGCAAAAACTTAAAACCGTCTTCAATAAAATTGGAAATAGGAATTGAATATTTATCAATCAAATCTGGATATCGTCCAATAAATTTCTTCAGAAAAACTATTAATCTGCATTCCTCTGCATTCCTCGAAGCCCTGATTTAAAAGTTTACGAATTAAACATCTGTGTCGTTTCAAAAAATCTTGATAGTGACTACATGCTCTAGCGTAACGGATTAATTGAGAAATATATACTCCATACGATGGGGAAGACGGAATATTACTGTCGAGGTGTGGAAAGTTTACAATATCAAAATTGAAATCGTCTCTTTTGTCTTAAATTCGTGTGCTGAGGTTGCCACTGTCGTCAAACTCCAAAAGTAAATCTAAAAACGAAACAGAATGGTCAGTGTCTGTAGTCTCCTTTTTTCAAGTTCTGGGGGATATATTAATGGAATATAGTCGGCAAAGTTACTATTATTAAGCGACAAGACATCATCAATATATCGGTATGAGTAATTAAAGGATTTAGCCTCTTTAATTTTACCACAAAAATTCTGTTTCGTAAGTGAACAAAAACAGGTCGGCTAAGAGAGGAGCACAATTCGTTCCCATTGGAATGCCGACTGTCTGTTGGAATATCTTGCCCCCGAAAAATAGAATAAAAAGGACAACAGGAAACACCTACAATAGCTGAAAAACACTAACACATACCACAATGTATCAGGAAACTTCACAAGGAAAAAAAACAAAGAAAAGACAAAAGACAAACGTAAACAAAGATTGGACGTCGGATAAGCCGCACTTGGTACCGACACTAGCAATGACTTTGAATGTGACAAAGAAAATTAAATCTATCTATCTTTACATATATTTATTTATGTGACGAGCACTAAAACATGTGAAAATGCACGTCACTATTTCAGAGTTAGCGCGACCAGTCTGGTTAGGAGTCAAGAAAAAATACTTCTACTTTACCAACTATGCTAATGATGATTTATCATTAGTTATCCACTTGTCTTTTTGTAGACCATTATAATTTACTTAGACAGCCTGAATTGACACCAAAGAAACAACTCTTCAATGTGATTTGATACATTTCTTGACCATGTTTTGATTGCTGAAACACACTCTATAATTTTTATGTCCTGGTGTTGAAATTAACATTTTTGCCTTTAATTGTGATATTTATCTCCGAGTAAAGTTCTTTCAACAAGCACTTCATAAACTTGCAAATATCTCATAGCTGAAGATGTATGATTTATATTACTTTCACTGGTGGACTGTTAAGGGTATTCACCAACCCAGTAGTCAGTACTTCGGTGCTGACCCAAAACGACATATTGAAACTTGCAATATCTAAATTTTACTAAGGCGTATCTATCTCATGCACATCTTTGTCCTTATCCAAATTTTGGCTTTTCATGTAAGATCATTTTGGTTATTTGTTCTCTAGTCAGCCTTTACACGTTTTTCGATTAATGGACTTTCAAATGTTTTGGTTTGATCTACAATGATGAGACATAAGTTTTCGAAATGCGCATATGCAGAAAATAAATTAAAAGTAACTTCGGCATTTTGTTATTGCAAAGGCATCCAATATAAATTACAGTTTTTACTTCATACTCAAATAGGACCTTTACTGATATAGTCCTTGCTAAGTTGTCTAGAAATAGTAAAAAAAATTACTGAAATTGTAGTTGAGTTGCTTCTCTTAGTACATTAATTTAAAATATACATTTTATCTGAAGACTCTGTCCTTAGCCCATTTTGGCTTTCAACTCAGACAGACCATAGTTGTTATTTGTTCTCTCTCATTGTATATATATATATATCTTTCGGTGTATGGTCTTTCAAATATTTTGACTTTATCTGCACTGAAAAGAATTAATTTTTCGAAATGGCAAAGAACAATGTTGTGCCTAACTACTTAATGACATACTATTGTGTTTATGTTCTGTATAAGTCCGACTAAGCCCCGTTACCTGGAAACAATTTCTGCTTGTAGCGATGCTAGTTTAAGTATATTAGCGGAAAATAGAAATGTGCATCATAATTTACTTTTCATATAATGAATTTTTTGAAACTAGCACTCACAATGATTAACAAATGCAACTCAACAAAACGGCATGAAAAATTATTTTTTGATATGTATGGTTTATGAACATACATAAATAAATGGCTACACAAAATGGAATATTTAAGTAAGTTGGTTGAACATTCTGTCTTATAAAACTTTTTTGGATTTACTATAAACAGATGAATAGAATCCATTGAACAACGGTGAAAAAGAAAAAAGAAGGGAAACGGGGAATGTGTCAAAGAGACAACGACCCAAGGGGGAGTAATAACAGCTCAAAGCTGCCATAAGATCTTCAATGAACGGTGAGAAAACCCCACACCCAACGGCAGGTCGGAGTCGGCCCCTGAATAAAGAGTAATCAAGTTCAGCGAAATAAACATCATCCTAGACTCCTATAGACATAAAGTAAACTAAATAGAAAAAAGACCAAGACACACAAATGACTTAGGACAGGCGCAAACCTGCTGCAGTGGGGTTAATCTAGTTTTATTGGGCCCAAACCTTCCCCCTATAGCCAATGTGATAAATAAAAAAACAATCGTAACAACAGTAAAATTCAGTTGGCAACAGGACTGAGTCAATTGTGAAAAATGAAACTGAAAGAACTAATTCTAATGCACTTATGTTTTTAACGCTAATTTTGATTGGATGGCGTCAGAATTTTGAGGGGGTAAAATCCACGATTTTCCGTCGGAACCAATAGCAACGCAATTGCGCAGACGTACACCAAACTTCCTGTCATTTAAAAATCGATTTTGAATGTTTTTTTTTTGGATTTGCATTAGAATAGAGATAACCAAACTGTATTTTAGGATCTTCAGGGGTAAATCTAAGATTTTACTGTCGCAAACATCCGTTTTCTGGCTCCGCTAACGCGCCGCCAGAAAACTAAGTTCGCGACAGTAAAATCTACGATTTACCTCCTCAGATCCTAAAATACAGTATGGTTATCTCTTATACGGACATAAACATGAAATCACAAGAGGCTACTAGCAGTTAACTGACATGCCAGCTCCAGACCCATTACCAACTGACAAAGAAAGACTGCACATAATTATCTGTACAAGTGTTTGCTGAAAAGTTACTTTAAATTGTAATTTTTTACCTTCTCTTTTTTAATCGGTAAGAGAATCAAATATTGAAAATAATAAAGTCAAAAAATGGTTTTCTGCAATATATATCAATCAGCTACTGTTGAAAATTTGGCTATATTCAATTTCACCTTTCACAAACGTAATCAAAATATTAAAATTCAACTCGCAAAACAAAAAACAAAAAACATATGGACATAGTAAAATTAAATAATTGGTCACCAGCATAAGTTAAAGTGAATTCAGATATGCTACGATAGTTTTCTTATTGCTAAAGAAGTCTGGTAGGAATAAATAGTTACTATGAATTTAGATTCTGCATATGCGCATTTCGACACCTTATGTCTCTTCAGTGCATATCGAATCAAACCATTTGGAAATCCATTAACCGAAATATGTAAAAAGTGAGAGAGAACAAAAAAGAAATAGCATCTAAAAAGTAAAGCAAAATCAGCTAAGGACAGAGCTATGCAAGAGGCGGGAGATGCTCTTTAGGTTTGGACAAAATATTCTTAAATTTAGATATTTATAATGTTTTCAAATAAAATCGGGTTTCGGGCTTATTTGGCTCGCTAGTGCTTCTCACAGTGGACATTGAGCAGTATTTATTGTAAAAAGTACATGTACAAGAATACAAATCTACCTCAACCAGGTTCACGGCAAATCAGATGTTAGCCATGATTACCATTGGAGATTAAAGAAGGATCCTGAGCAGGACTAAACTACATGTAAATTTAGTATTGTCGAAAACTATAAACAGCAACATGGATACTTGCCAACTTAAAAATGCTCATTGGCTTTTTTTTTACTCGCGGGAAAACTCCATTAAACATATAATGGGGTCTTGAAATCTACTTTATGACATTACAATTCTAAAGCATTAAATCAAGGATTGTTTTTGGGGGAATTCTCTCTGGAAATTTCAAAGTTCACTCATGAGTTTAACTCACACAAATAAGGTAAATTACCAGGTATGCATATATGGATTTGTTTTTTAAATCAAGTCCTCTGATTGTGGTCCTCTACTTGCAGACTTGTTTGTATATACTTTCGAGATTGACTTTCTTCAGGTACATGTACTCGTAGAAGATCATAAAATAAAAGATGCTAGATCCTTCAGTCTCACTTATAGATATATTGATGTTCTTTTCACTAACAACACATATTTTACTAAAGGGATCCCATTAATATATCCACCAGAACTAGAGATAAAGGAAACAACAGAAACCACTACAACCTTTTTGGACTGACATCAATAGTCATCTCAGTACTAAAATTTACGACAAAAGGGAAGATTTTAATTTCATAATTATCAATTTGCCTAACATGGACAGTAATATTCCAGCTTTTGCTTACGGAATGTATGTTTCACAGCTGAGTCGTAACTAGAAGGCTAGCACAAATTATACAGACTTTCTCATTAGACATACATAGTTATCGCCGTGACCATCTTATTAATCAAGACAGAAAAGAATTCCGTCTCGTACGATAATTAAAAAAGTTCTTTAAAAGATATCAGTCCCTTGTGGAAAATTTTGAAGTTTCGGTCCGAACTCTGAATCAAGATTCCTTACAACTTAATACTGGAATGATTATTTCTTTTAATTGTCTACGACTTTTCAATAGCAATTGCTGTTGAGTTGCTACCGGACACTACTGCAATGGAAGGGGAGGTTTGGCATGCCATAAACCTGGTTTAACCCATCATTTCTTTTGAAATGCCTGTACAAAATTAGCATCATTTCGGTCGACAATTTTTCCGTTGGTTTCCACCTGACTTGTCTTTTTGTCTCATTGACTTTGGCTCTTGACCACTCTGTTCGGTCATTTTGTTATTACCTCCATTGTTTTGGACATATAACAATGATATTCTGAAGTATCTGCATGTTTGTCCTTCTAGAGAACTCACCTTTTAGATTTGCTTACATTCAAAACCTAAAAAATATTCTCGGAAATTATGTGTATTTGTTACCGGAAAAGAAATACAGAAATTCCAGGAAATGAAAAATCGAAATTTTTCGAAATTCTCGGAAATGAAAAATAAGAAATTTATTAAATACCCGGAAATGAAATGCGTCAGTATTTATTTTCACGGATTTCGCTTATTAAATTAAACTGAAAACCGCATAAGTACCCGCAAGTACAAATACAGTGACAGTATTAAGATGCGCTAATGTAAAAGTATTTTAAAAATAGCTTTTTTTCTAAAGTACGTTGTAATATATGGAAATAATATTCATAATAAATAGAGTCATGTCATCCATTTTGAATATAATCTACTTTGTTAAAAATTTTAGACTCTTAGAAGTAAAGTCATTCTTGTCTGCTTTATTTTATTTATTTATTTTAAAAAATAATGACACTGCCTTGTTTGATTACAATGCGCTGTTTTCCAATCGTCAATATTTACTTGTTTTATATAATAGCTATCAAACATGACTACCCTGTCGCAATACTAAAATAGTTTAAAATTTATAAGTGTACGTCTTCGGTTTTTCGGGTTAACAGACAATGAAACGACAAGCTAGTACTAGTACAAGGATTTAGACAATGATTGACAGATCATTCGTAATAAATAAGAAATTTTATTCTCATTGGGGTCTTAACCTTACATTGTTGTCAAGATTGGTGTACAATTTTGCGGGTTCACAGAAGGGAAATTGTAAACGCATAGAGTAAAATTTAGAATTATTTTATTTAAGGATTATTTAAATCAAATGTTTATTTGAATTTATAAACCTCACAGTTCATATTTTTACACACATTACAGAATAAACAAAAATAAAGGTTTCCCTCCCTTTATTTTTCTCTTTACCATATATGGTTATCATGTCTCATTGTAACACTCCTAAATATTTTGTGTATTACAGACCTATTTGTGGCTATGACGTCCATTGATGAAGTAGACTTTTTTTTTACGTAGTAACAAGTATATATAAGTTGACTGAAAATAAAAGATAAAACACATAATCATTCTTCAGCACACTAAACATGTCCATTATTAATAATTTCTCAGTACTTTTAAGTGTTCTTGGATTTTGTTCTGCCACTTTCTACCATCACCGACATTTTCATCACAATTGGAGGACATTTAGATTCAGACCTCAGATTAACTTCCATCGAGTTAGATTTTATCCACATCCACCAAGCTTCATAACAAATCCTTCCAGAGTACCAAATTTGAGAATCATTCCGAACAACTTTCTTTCTCCAAATCTGCTACCCGTAGGAACAGTGTACCCGTCCAGAGGCCATAATTTTCCAAATCCTTTGAATGATTTGAACACTTATGATCTTCCTCCATGGGCCCAAATACCCATCGGAGTAAATAACATACCAGTAATGCCGAATACAAACAATATAATTCCACATTTACCATCAAGAGAGGTGCAAGTTGTAGTTCCTGATCGCCAGCCAGTACCTGATACCACCACAAGAAAAGACGACGACGAAGATGATCAGAAACCACAAACGACTACCCCTCTTGCACCTGTAACACCAGATCAGAAAACAACTTGTCAAGAAAGGTTAGTTGCAATATCACACACAACCATTAGGGTTAAATGTAGAGATTTAATTTTTAAAAGTTTTTCACTGCTGCTGTAACTTATAACTAGAAACAACCATCTGCCAGCAAGGTTTACAGTATTTTGTTATTTATCATTCATAAATTATGTGCTTTATATTGGCATATAGTACGGAAGCGTATTAGTGCCATTTTTATATAGTTTTATTTTTTTATACTTTAATCTGTAAAATTTACACTTATTTCTGTAAAATTTTCACTTTAATCTGTAAAATTTTCACTTTTTTTTCTGTAAAATTTAGAAATTTACGTCGCCTGAACATTGATAGAAGAGTCTAAACACATAGATGCAACTGATTTGTTATTTAAATATGCTATCACCATTGGAAAATGTTTTTGAGAATTTTGCACCAGATAACTTTACCATTTTGTAAGCTTCAAAAAATTTTTATAATTATTATTTTAATTTCTGTTAAAATCAGTTTTTCTTCGTTCTTTGAACCACATTTTTTTTCATATCTGTGATTTCTTTTTAATATTTATAGATTGTTTTTGTTTTTTGCAGTGGATGTGAAATTGGAAGTGAATGTGTATTTCAAAATAGCTGGATATGTCCGTCAGAAAAAACAGATATCCAATGCCAATGTCAGAAAGGTGCGTACAATACCTGTAAACATATCTAAATCATTTTTTTTCAAATTTTAAAAAGTATTGTGTCTAGAAATCATCCTGTATATTTTAATAGCATTGACAAGTTTGCTTGATGATAAGCTTTCGACAACTGCCTAGTTTGTCCGTAATATTAAAAGCTCTTCGTGCAAAAATGCTATTTTATATGATGTCAGCTCTGGCTTAACACATCAGCAAACGACTGCCAAAGCAAGCATGAGGAAAGGGGAATTCTAAAATCATAAATTCACAATTACGTCAATTGATATCGTATTTTAAATATGAAAAAGAAAGGAAATGGGGTAAATGTCAAGGAGACAACATCCCATATCCAGGTTAAAACGACCCAAAACAAAGCATCTAGGGATCACCGTACGGTCTTCAACACAGTGAGGAACCTCATACCATTGAGCAATATATATATATAGCATATATAAATGCTGACTTTAAAAATATGTTATATTTTTCCAAAATCTCTTGCCACTTGATATTAATTTATATAAGTGTTGAGTTTGAATTTTGGTGTATTGTGACAGAAAACAAGTTTGGTCATGAGATTTGCTCCAGAGGACAAAATATTTATTTACACATGATTTGTTTTTAGGTGTTTAAAAAGATAATAAATATATTAACCCAGACTTATTAATAACTTCTTTTTATTTGAGTATTTTAGTTAAACCTTGTTTATTTATATTACAGGTTGTCGTATCCAGTTCACATTTATACCATTAGGGGCTTCAATCATTGTTGATACATGTGGAAATATATGTGCATGCAACAGTTTATTTGGAGGGGTAGGTTTTTATCATTTTTTTCTGAATGCCTGCAAAATTTTATCGCCTTGTAAGTACGGAATCATACCGTGTTTTGATTCGCTTTGCCTTTATCTTCTTTTTAGGCGACTTGCGTAATCTAAATTTTCTTACTTGTGACACTGGGTTTGACAATGCTAACAGTGACAGTAAAGTGCATATCAATTAGGTACTCCAACGAAGAATTTTTTCAACACATTTTGATGATTTATCAATTTTAAAAGCACAAATACACAATGATGACATGGTGCATGAAGACGCACGTTAAGTGTTGTATTTAAATTATAACCTATACTTTTTAAATGCAAAGTTTCAAATAGATTCATGAATGCACGTAGGTGCACGGCAATTTTTACTTTGACGTGTTTTTGCAGTTTTGTCGAATTTTGGTCGTAATTAATGGTAAATAGGGGTCAAAGCGTCGTAACTTAAAATAATTTTTTGAACCAGTTTCTCCTTAGCTCTTATAGAATTGATAAATGCGAAGAAGATAAAATACCGGAAGTGGAATAATTGTAATTTTTTAATGATGTTAATTTAACCTTAATCTTAATTTTTGGAGATTTAAAGTTTAATATCTAATTATTGAAGCAGATAGCTATCTTTTTGCACCGTTATATTCTTTCAATTCGAACATTCAATTTTTTCGTTGGAGTAGGAATTCATTACCAACTCTTATATTTCTAATCAAATATTAGAGATTGACGTTGCGATATCAGCATGTTTTTGCGTTTACTTTGACAAATATAATCATTTCATTTAAAATATAATTTGTTCATGTTAAACTTTATTTTATTCACTCTTGCAGAATCTAAATTTAAGAATTTAAGAAAGTTTGTGTAAAACTACGGAATATCTCCCTCTTACGTAGCTCTGTTCTTAGCTGATTTTGGCTTTTCGGTTTAGAATCTATTAGTTACTATATAATTTGGTCTCTATCAGCCCTTACACATGTTTCGGTTTATTGTTTTCCAAATGTTATGATTTTATCTGCACTGAAGAGATATAAGTTGTCGAAATGGCCATATTTACAGTTACTTCAGTATTTCGTTATCCAATAAAACGTTTCTATTTAAGTAAATAGTAATAGCATTTGAGATAGATTTCTAGGTGACTTCAAGTTGAAGAACATCAACAAAAGTTTGCTCAACCATACAGTGTATTTGTAGAGATTTTATCCCCATATTCTTTGTTTCTTGTTGTCTCTCGTCAAATCGAAAGAATGTCATATAATATCTCAACATGGTATTTTCATTATTTTTTGTAGGTAAACTGTACTCAAATTCCATGTGGACAGCCAACTAATGACGATGCCACAACTGGTCTGATATTGGAGCCTGTACCAATAGATATTCCGGATAAAGATCCACAATCAGAGACTGTTCCATCAACTATACCAGACAAAGGACCATTACGTGGTGATTTTCCAGTTGTGGGTACCATTGGCGAGAAGGCAACGGATACACCAGACTTTACGTTTCCGGAACAAAACTTTGTTCCTCCAATACCATTTTTAACCGAAAATACGTTTCCAGGGCTAAACCCAATTACAGATAGTCAGTCAAATAGCAATGATCCATCATTACCACTTGTAAGAATTAAAGATGAGGACAATGAAAAGCCGAAAAATAAAGTTGTGTTTCCATTTGCACCTGTTCCAAGCTGAGGAAATCCATGGTTTTATTAGCTGACTGATCATTTTAATCCAATTATACAGTATTATATATTTATTAGATACTTTTCAACACACCAAAAACTTACATTTAATTTATATGTATTTATGAATATTATTGTTTTTGTGTTTATTAAATAATTTTTCAAATAATTGATTTTGTTAAATTCATCAAGTACGAAGCCCGGCTGTCCCTATGTTTGTCTCTTGTTTTCATTACTGTTTTTCTGGTACAGTTTGCTTGTAGATTGTGGCTTGTGATTGTAGTTCCTGGCCATTGTAGGTGTTTGCTGTTTTCCTGTTTTTGTAATCAGTCAAGTTTGTCTCAGGATACGTACGACTTGTTTTTATGCTTCCTTTCACTCCTGCATAAAGTAAAACAACGGCAGTAGAATACCGAAGGAACAAAGGAGTGAAATTTACAAAAATCGAAGTCCAAAGACACGGCCAAAATTAGAACTCAGAAAACAATGACGTTAGACACAAAAAAACAATGACATAACAGATACAAAGCACAGAAACAGAAATTACAACATTCAAAACAAAGGCACTCACAGTGTGAACTCCAGTGAAACTGAGAGTGACAATCTTAGAGATAGATCTGTCAGTTCTGTCTGTCAAATATTTGACGATTACTTGACTGAAATGACCATCTGCAGAAAACAGTAAATTGCTAGGAGAATCTTACTCTACCAGCGCACCTGATCTCACCCGTGGTTTTTATTGGATCCGTGTAGTTTATCTTTGTTTAAGTGTTTTCATTGTTCTTTTCTGTGTCGTACTAATATTTGATGTCTTTGTTTCTTGGTGTTTCCAATGCCGCCATTGTCCTTTGATTATTCCCTTTTTAGAATGACGGTTGGGTTAGGCTTGCTTGTTATTTTGCCATACAATATGGGTACAATTATTTAAGGTAGATAGACACTAATATTTACATCCATGAGATTCTGATGTAAGTCGGCATAATTGAAGAACCCATCCTACTTACCCGCAATCTGTAATAAAAAGTATGGGTCACCATGCATGCTTTTTCGAGAATTGAGATCAAAGTTTGCTAATTTTTAGCCATTTTTCACCTAAATTTACATAGAATGCACGGGAAAAATATGGAAAGGCAATTTTAAGTTTAATAGAAATGAACTTCTATCCATAAGAATTTGATTTATTTTTGTGAACAGATAGTCTATGATGTAATTTATTGGGAACAATTAAAAAATGTATATGTCATTATGTTTTTAACGGAGATATTTAGCAAAGTTTCCGGATTAAATATTATTTACGGGAAAAGGGAGTTAATCTGCGGGAAAGTAAACGAAATATGACGTTTCACATCTGTCATTCAATTATGACGCCATAAAGGAAAAGCCTTCAAATCACTTCCGTCCCTAAAATCCTACCCGTATCCGACTCTTTATTTTTGTAATGCGCGAATAAACTGCGCAGCGCAACAGTGTCTATCTACCTTAAACAACATACAAGATAATATTTGACTGTAAAACATCTTCATTCAGTTTCAGTTACAAAATATGCACCATTTCAGAAAAAAGTCGTGAATACAGTAGTTGTCTTTCAAATGTACAATTAAGGCTTAGTTTTTACTTTATATTTCACCCTCTTTCATAATAAAGCCGATGATGTTTGGGAACGGGATGAACACCAGGTCAGTGACGATATCTTAAAATTACGCCCCTTGGCTTCCTACTAGGAAATTAATTAATTTGTTTTATACAAAAAAACGTAGATATCTACAAATGTTTCTAAATGACGCCAATATCCAATATCACAGAATGATAGATTTAATTTCTAGTGCAGTGATGAGTCCGTACACAGATTCTGCATTCTTGACGTGTATACCTTCCTAATTTTATCAGCATCAAACAATTATTCTAAACATCTGTATATAATATTACCCATATATATCTCCCGATTTTATTTACAAGTTCCTCCATGACTGATCATCCATATTTGGAAGTTTCAATTGACCCATTTGTCGAACAACAGATGACAGTGTTTGTAAGAGTACTTTGCTCGATATTTTTATATTTGTTAAAGATCTTGCATCCATGAATGAAAAAAAAACTTGGATGTAGCGTTTTTCGGGAACGAAAAATATTACAACTCTTTCATTCGATTTAAAACACGACTGCCCCAGAATATTTGAATGTACTGTTGCCACTGAGTATTCCGTCAACAACTGCTTATCCTCTGCGGAACGGTAACGATATCATCCTCCCCTTTTGTAAATTATCTTTAACTATCGAATCATTTTTCCCATCAACTATTCGGCAATGGAACTTGAATATTAGGAATATTACGAGTAAATCTAAATTTAAAACTTATCTAAAAAGTATATATGATATATTAACTGTACCAAAATATTTCTCCATAGGTCCCAGGAAATTGAATATAATATTAAGTTAGTTGCAATGTATGTCATTTTTTTTAAATGGTGATCTTCATAAAGATAATATTATCCAAAATCCTTCGTGTCGATGTGACCATCCATACGTGTCCGCATCCTCTTTATTTTGAGACAAGAGAAGTATAAAAAATCATCTAAAGTGGGTACAGGGATATTGTAGAATAGACTTGAATCTTCTCACTAGTTTAAGTGACAAGCTTACGTTTGAACAATATGAAATTGTTTTACACAATGTCTTTAAGTATATTAAGAAAACTGAACGTTTCCTTATTGTCTAAGTATCCACAGAACTATCCACACACGCACCACCACACATACCTTCTTTTTTCTCCTTGTTTCAATGTGTTCACTTTATTTTATAAAGCTTGTATATTATTGTAATATGATACTAGTTATTTAGTTAGCATTTCATAATATTGTAAAACAAATTGTAAACCAAGGAAGACTTCATAAGTATGTCTTACTTGTGTCTTATCCAATTTGTTATACTTACAAATAAACTTTTAAAGTTTCTTTTTTTCATTTCGAATACAGCACAGATGAAACAGCGATTACTCAAGGGACACAAAGAGGATAATTAATATTAATAAGAAAAATCACTGAATTGTTGTAGTTAATCTAAGCATATAGCCTATAATAGCTTGTAGAGAATTATTTCTTCGGCTCTGCCGAATATTCTGATTTTGATCTGCACTGAAGAGACTGGCTGTATACAGAAACTAAGTATTACAGTAATTTCGGTATTTTGTTTTTTAGACTAAGACACCAAGTACTGAAATGGATAGCGCAGATACACCTTTTAAGTCAATAGGAAAGATAGAACATATTTTGTTAGAACCACACTGTGTCACATAGAGAGTACACTTTTTTTAAGGCCACGTTTTTCAACAGACAATAAGTATTCTTATTGGAACTAATTGCGCGTTGCGTATAGCTTACCTTTTCCTTTACTTTTATGAAGCGAAGTTTTGACAAGTGCTACGACAGAAACAAAAAAAATATTTAGCCATTACTTTTAATTCCAGCTCCCGGTACAAAAACGATGTACACCCTTTTTAACATCCAATATCATTTTAACCAGATATATACCTATGAGCTTGAAATTAAGGAGACTCTACCTGTTTCAGCTTCGTAATTAGATGCATTTAAATTCCCGACTAGAACTTTTCCTCCCTTAACAACAATATACCTACCTCTCATACATTTGAAATCTTGAAAGAGAATTGTGGAGTCTGGAGGAACCCCATCTGTATACAAATATATTGATGACAAAATTACGTGGTAAAATATTTGATCAATTAATCCTGATTGATATATTGATGATTAAGTAGGGGTATGTATCAATTATTAAATTCCTACAAATAGTTTTAAAGTATACTTAGCCTGCCTTAAGATTCGAAGGACCTACCTTTGCATTTGCCACAAGCCCCAATTTCATCGGATTAAATGGTGTTTGACTTCTTTATTCAAAAGATTCTTTAGATGTCCCAAAATGCATATAGTCATATTTTTTTTTTCATTTTGGGAGATGTTTGCATTAAAATTTGTTTATCTACTAAATATCATATCTTTATTTGAAGATGCTAACAACAAATAAATAAATCGCTGTTTTTGAAACTTTAATCATTTTTGTTTTTCGAATTTGAAAGGCCGATGTTGACAACCTTGACGTATGATTGAAGTCAATTGCAATAATACCTTAATTGTTTGCATGTTTATTCAGTGAAACTAATATTTAATGCAAATTTAGAAAAGGCGCAGACATCCAAATAATTGTAAATATCATAAATTTTGAATTTCAATTGCGTTACCTGTGCATATTTGTTAAACATGGGAGGCTCATAAAGGATATTGTGTTTAAATTTCTTATGAAAATAAAATGTAGTTTGACTTTAACAATTGCGCATTGTGTTATAATAATTCATTTTTTTCTTTCTCCACCTCTTTTCATATGATCTGATGATTTTGTCACCTTGTGGTTTTGTATCTTCCGTTATGATGATTTTGTCACCTTGTGTAATTTTTATCGTCATATTTGGATACTCCTCAACA
>MJUU01032048.1:0-27838 GCA_002080025.1 Modiolus philippinarum | reverse complement strand
AGAAATAAAACACAAGCAACTGGACATGTTCACACTTTTTTGTCTTCCTTTATTTTTAAATCTTGTTGACTTTGGCTCAGCAACCTTTTACAACTATAATCATTTTCGCCAAGACTGGAGTGCGTTTTATTTAAAGTTTTGGAATAGCCAATCCTTTATCAAGTTCTTTCCAAAAATACCGGATGTTAGTTATAACAATTTCAGAGAACTGTATGCCATAACAATTTTAAGCAATTATTTTCAGCAAAATGGGTATCCGGTCGAGATAGGGTATCCGCCAAATCCTCAAATTGATATAAACACTCATGATCCACCTCAATGGAACAAAAGAGGTCCTGCTGTTTACACTGTTCCAGTTATTCCAGAGATGTACAACACAGCTCCTCATGTAAAGAAGGCACAGGTTGAGGTTCCTAACCGCCAACCTATACGAACAGTACTAGAAACCACCGTAAAGAATGACAACGAAGATGATGAACAACAAACAGCCAGGACTCCTGTATCATCTGCGTCACATTATCAGGAAAAGACTTGTCAAGAATTGTAAGTTATATTTCTGTTTTCTTTGGAATTTGCCGAAGTACATATTTGAAAGTTTTCAAATTTACAACTTTAGTTGGAGTTAAATTTATTAGTTTTGCTTACACGTGCACTCTTTTTAAATTCTTTTTCATTTTTTTTAATTTCTTCTTGATAATTATTTTAAACTAATATTACGTATACTGATTTCTTATTGTAGCGGATGTGACAGAGGAAGCGAGTGTGTTTTCAACAATAGATTTGTATGTCCTAAAGCGATTACTGATATTCCTTGCCAATGTCAAAAGGGTAAGTCAAATAATAAATGCTGGTAAAGGGCTAATACTCGCAAGGGGTTTATATTCGGTAATGGGATGTATTTGCCAAAATAAATCCCGGTGGAATATTGCATTATCTTTAATTCAGCCTTTTATGGCCGTCAATTGCGAAATAAATTACTCACAACGGGAATTTACCTGCATTTCTCAAATATAAGCACCCGCAAAAATTGACCCTTTACAGAATTATTGTTGTTTACTTGGTTCATATTCATTTCATATATTGGGTTGTTCATTTATTTCCAGTGTTAAAATTCATTTTCAAATAATTACGTTGATTTATCAATAACCTTAAATATTTATGTCTTTAATTTTTTGTTAAAATCAAACAGAAACGATTGATGTTAATAAAATCGGTTGAAACTATGCAAAAAAGTGTCCCTATACTTTGCCTACTTTCTTAACCCTTTGTTGGTTTCACAACTGTCATATATTTCAATTGAACGGTTTCATTATTGATTTTGTGGAAAATGGTTTCTTTGGTTTTTATTTGCTTCATAATTAACCTTTCCAACAACTTAGTTTTTGTTCATCATTCAGTGAATGTTGCCATCAGTGTAATGAGACTATGGTCATAATACGCTGGTATCCACGTTCAGTAAATGATTTTCATCTCTAGAATACAAAGGGGTACCAAATCAAGCCGGTGCTTTGATACACGAATGAGTTTTTTTTATAATATATTTTTTTTTATTTTATAGGTTGTCGGATACAGTCTATCTTTATACCATTAGGAAGTTCAGTTGTTGTTGATTCGTGTGGAAATACATGTTCATGTAACAACGTATTAAATGGGGTATGTAAATATATCTTATGCTTATACCATTTGTTATATCCCTTTTTCAGAAAGTGGCTGGTCACAGAATCTTTCAAATTTGCAAATACATCTATAATATTTGTCGCAACAAAACTCGTTGAAGATAATAAAATAAAAAAAAAGCTAGATCCTTCAATCTCACTTAAAGATATATGAATGATGTTCTTTCCATCAATAACGCAAAATAGATCCCATTAATATATCCACCAGAACTAGAGATTAAAGAAACGACAGAGACAATTAGATCTACATCTTTTTGGACTCACATCTCGAATTTGACGAAAATGGTTATCTCAGTACTAAAATTTACGACAAAAGGGACGATTTCAATTTCAAAATTATTAATTTCCCCAGTTTCTCCTGCTTACGGAGTGTACGCTTCACAGTTGATTCGTTACGCGAGAGCTAACACAAATTATACAGACTTTCTCATTAGACATAGTTATCTCCCTGACCGCCTTATCAATCAAGGATTCAAAAAGTTCCGTCTCATACGATTATTAAAAAAGTTCTTTAATAGATAGCAGTCCCTCATGAAATTTGAAGTTTCGGTCCGAACTCTGATTCAAGATTCTTTTTTTACTTAGTACGGGCATGACCATTTCTTTTAACTGTCTATGACCTTTCAATAGCAATTGCTGTTGAGTTGCTACCGGACACTACCGCAATGGAAAGGGAAGTTTGGCATGCCATAAAACCGGTTTAACCCACCATTTCTTTCGAAATGCCTGTACCAAGTCAGGACATGGCGGTCGACAATTCTTCCGGTGGTTTCTACCTCATTTGTCTTTTTTGTCGTGGACTTCGGCAATCTGTTCGGTAATTTTGTTATAACCCCCATTTACATAAAAATTAACGTATGAACATTTGAAAATTACCATCCTTGCAGGTACTGGTCGTGTTTGTCTGCTTGATTTGATTTGCAATTACTTCTTTTTCCTTTTTGCATATCGAATTATAGTGACAACAGCTAAACTTTGCTGCCGTCCATCGGATAATTTTTCTGGTTGTCGCATACTTTGAAATACATCGGCAAACGATTACCGAAGCGAAAAGGGAGGAAGGGAAAAATCTAAAAAAAAACAACGGCAGAAACAAAGGAGTGAAATTTACAAAAATCGAATTCCAAAGAAATGGCCAAAACGAAAACACAGAAAACAATGACGTTAGACACAGAAAACAATGACGATAGACACAGAAAACAATGACGTAAGACACAGAAAACAATGACGGTAGACACAGAAAACAATGACGATAGACACAGAAAACAATGACGTTAGACGGATACAAAGCACCGAAATAGAAATCACAACATTCAAAACAAAGGCCCTCACGGTGTGAACTCCAGTCAAACTTAGAGTGACATCAGGTGCTCCGGAAGGATAAGCATGTCCTGCTCTTCAACAGCAGCCGTCACCTTGTGAGTGAGTCAATTCAGGAAAATGTCAGAGTCGGTAGTCAAATCCGGGAAGACGTGAATCTAGCTGAAAATGTCAAATATGTTTGAATCCTTGATTGATAAATGATAGATAAAAAATGCAATTCATATTTACCAGAAAATAAAACAACCTTACAAATAAACAAAAAATAAATAAATAAGAGCGCCACGAAACTAAAGCACTAGTAATGTTGACTCTTAGTGATACTAGAGGTATCATCATGTACTCCGGAATGGTAAGAATTATCTGCTAATGACACAATTTAAAGTGATTATGTCAGATTGTTTGATTTTTCTGAGGTTTCTCACATTTGCTGTGATTTTAGACATTCTTTCCTTAGTTGATGCTTTAAGAAATAGTTGAATTATCCAGATGTTAACTCAGTTTAAGAACTTTAAATAGCATCGATTATTTTAGATCTTACGTAATTCTATTTTGGACAATTTTTGAGAAAAAACTATACACATGTGTGTGTACGATCGAATGTTGTGCTCTTTTTTTAATTAAAAACTACCTATATATTTCGTTTTATTTTACTTCTAAAAACGTAGAAAGTGTATCTTCTTGTTCATTGTGATATTTTATAGCATTTACAATTTATATAGGTTAGCTGCACTCAAATTACTTGTGAAAAGAAAACAAAAGATAATGGAGTACAGATTGAACGTCTACCATTAATATTAAAGGACTCAATACGTCACACATTACCCAATGATATGCCACATGAAGATTCGTTACGCAAGATTGTACTAACAGATGAGTTACCAAAAACTGTACCAAAAGCTTTGCCAGTTAAAGGCTCAAAAGGAGTGATTGTACCAATGATTGAGCCAAAGAAAGGCCAGTCACATTGGACTGTAATTAAAGATATGCCAGATGAACGACCATTGCGGGGCGATGTCCCTGCTGTTAGTGTAACTGGTCGCAAGAATGCAGAAACAGTAGCATTGTCGTCTACAAAACGAAACCTGATTTATCCAATGGTACAATTTATGAAAAAAAATCAAATTAAGGAAATCCAATCGGATCATAGTTATCCAATGTCGCTATTTGTGGGATCCCCTAAATTGAAGAATAATATCCCGAAAGATAGGGTTGTATTTTCACTGTCCTCTCCTAATATCTCTAAAGATAGAGTTGTGTCTTCATTATCACCCCCTGTCATTGGATAAAGTTATCAAAATTATAGTTACACTAAGGATCAAATTAAATCCAGTTTATGTAGGATTAACACTTATAGTGCTTTAATTTTGTGGCGTTCCTTTTTTGTATTTGTGTATTTACTTTGTCTTTGTAAAGTAGACTTAATTTGAGTTCAATATGATATTCAGTTATTTTTATTTTTTAGATTCCCCCTTTATTAATTTTTGTTTTGATATATAGGAAAATAGAAGGGAAACGGGGAATGTGTCAAATATGTTTGCTTTATTTTGTCTTTGTAAAGTAGACTGAATTGGAGTTAAATATGATATACAAGTTTAGATTTTTCCCTTTCTTAATTTTTGTTTTGCCGATATGTATTGATCCATTCAATATCGTTCAATCAGTATTATGTATAATTTTGTGCTAATTCGACAAAATCAACAAAATCCAAAACCTTTCTTATAATTTATTGTATATATATATATATATAATTATTTTACTGATTATAATAAAAAATATGCTACATACACTTACCCATGAGTTAAGTTGAATTGACAGCCACATAAGTATAGACTAGATCAAAATGTGAACCGATTTTTGTAACTGATCTTTTAGACAAAATACAAAATAAAGATTAATTGTCTACGATCTTTCAGAAGCAATTGCTGTTTAGTTGCTTTCGGACACTACCACAATTGAAAGGACGGTTTGGCGCGCCAAAAAAACTGGTTCAAGCTTGATAACATTTTATTGAAAAATACAAAAGGATTGGACAAACATTTATCACAACTGATATAAAGCCCTTTCCTTAAAGAAATATATATATTTATTTTCTGCAGATGCACATTTCGACAACTTATGTCTCTTTAGTGCAGATAAAATCTCAAAGATTGGAAGACCATAATTCAAAGGTGTTAAAAACAAATAACCAATATGACCTAAATGTAAAGCCAAAATCAGCTAAGGACACAGCTTTGCATAAGAGAGATACTCTTAGTTTTGGACAAAATTTACAAAAAATTTAGATACTGCAAGTATAACAAAAGTATGACAATGTATTAAAACAATCTCTGACCTGACATGATCAAAATCTTTTAGTTTGTCTAATGTAAATATGTATATTTTCAAAAATTAGAGAATTTTGTCCATTCTGAAAAAAAACATCATTACTAAATAGCAAAAGTTCAATGTAAATATTCATATTGCCCAATTTACCAAAAAGTTGTGTTCTTCCAATTTGATATTTTGTACATTCCAAGAAATAATGTATAACATCCTCATTGGGAGCATTACAGCAACACGCAGGATTAATAATAACATGAATTCGGGATAATTCAGCTTTTGAAGTACTACATTCATGTCTAAACCGGTTTATGTAAAACACTCAATTTCCTAGATCCACACGCGTAATAGGCTGGTGCCTTTATAATATCAGATTTGATATAATGTTTAAACGACGACAAAGTTGGAGAATTTTTGACTGACGAGTCTAGTCTAGTCTATTCCAGAGGGATACACAAGAAGGCACAACGGAACAATCCATTTTTCTCAAGCGGGATCTGGGGACTGAATAATTTTCACTATTCCTTAGGTCATAACCACTGGTATCTGATGTCAAAGGCGGTAATCAATCATACAGATAAGGAGGGCATAGTTTATTCTGCATTTTATAAAATAATGTAAGTTTTTGTTTTTTCCTCCTCTCCGCCAGACTTCCCCAACCTGTTTCGAAATACAAAGATTCCTTGCTTGCAAATTTTGTTAGACCAGTTACTATTCTTACAGCTTCTAATTGAATATTTTCAAATTTATCAGAATCCATCTGAAATCGCCCATCCCAAACCTCACAGGCATACTTTAGCACTAGTCTTATAAAAGTAAGATAAATATTAGACAATATCTTTTAGACAAAGTTAACTTTAATTTACGGAGAACATTTATTTGTTTATAAGCTTATTTCGAAATATTATCAATAATGTGTGCAGTCCAACTCCCATCAGCTGACAGTGTCAAACCTAAATGCTTATAATTATTCATAACTTCCAAACTTTCATTGTCAAATATAATATTTAAATCAGCAACATCTCTGTTTGAAATAACAAGGGCTTTAGTTTTAAGTGGGTTAAAATCAACTAACCATCTATCCGTCCATTCCTTCAATTTACGAAGGTCACTGTTAATTTCTAATTCTAGAGCATCATAATTTTGCCCCGAGTTACAAGCAAGAGAAGTTTCATCGGCAAACAAGCGTGCTAGATTATTTAAATTATCTGCAATATCATTTATATTAAATAAGAAAAGTAATGGCCCCGACACTGAACCTTGTGGTACTCTCACTTTTACCACATTTTGTTCACTACACTAATTATTCATTAAAATGTATTGTTTTCTATTACTAATAACGTCAATGGTCCACCTCAACAAGTCACCAGAGATCCCATCATGACGAGCGTAACTTTGAGGTCAAATCAGCATGCCTTACCCTATCAAACGCTTTCAATATGTCACAAAATAATAAGACAGTTGACAAGCTATCATCAAGATTTTTACATATCTGATGATACATTTCTAGTGACTGAAACACAGTGGAATGTCCACGAATTAAGCCAGATTGATGAGAATATAAAAGAGAAGTTCAACAATGTAACTATAAATGTATTTGTAAACAGCTCATTCCATGACTTTACCAATACAACTCATAAGAACGATTGGTCTATAGTTTGACGGAATGCCCTTATCTTTATTTATTATATTTTTTTAATAGAAGCATTAGTCTAGAATATTCCAATTTGATGGAAATTTGCACTTTCGCAATGTAAATTAAAAAAAAAATTGATAAGGGCTTATTAGTAGCATGGGCTGTTGCTTTTAACATTTGATGCCTAATAGCATCATCCCCATATGCTTTCCCAGTTTTAAGGTTAAGCAGTAGATCCTGAAATCTTGTTCTTTGATAACTATGTTATTAAAACTGAATCCAATTTTAATGGCATATTTGGGGTTGGACATCATCCTAGGGGTGGAGTTCGGCCTTTGCTTTTTCCTGTTGAACAAGTAAATCCAGTGTTGCTGGAATTGTATAATTAGTACACTTTTCTTTCATTAATTTCCTAACTAATGCCCAGTACGACCTTGTAATATTTTCACAAAGACAATCAATAAATTCATTAGCATTAAGAAAAAATGCTCACATGCAAATTTAATAATATTGTTTACCTTATTACCTTGTGATTTATATTTTAAAAGTGATACATCAGATTGTTTATTCCTGGATAACTTATGTAGCCAAGTATCGGTGTCGTATTTCCCTCCTAATTTCCTTATTAAACCAAGGTTTATCTTCTTTTCGTATGCAAACTAAATTTGACGGTTCAAAATGTATATGCTTGGTAATCATCTCAAAATACTTGTTTGTGAAATTTTCAGTCACCAAATTAATTTCTTCAAATTCATTTAAAAACTGATCCCAATGAAATTCATGATTTCATCATTTAGAGATACATAATCTTCCTGTCCATAAAGCCATACTTTTGGCATAAATGGTTCATTTAGGTTATGTGGCAGTTTTATATGGAAAAGAGTTGTGTAATGATCACTTACACTTTTCTCAATCTGAATACTAGTATAATTTACACCTTGCTCTATAGAATATTCTAAATTATCCCAAAAGACAGCCGAAGTGTCAGATGGTTTGTAAACCGGACATACTAATAATTTAAAATCTTAACGTAAAACTTCTAACCAAATTAGTTCTCCATCTTGGGAAAACAAAATCGCCTCGCTGTTTAGAACTGATTTCTTGAGATAAATACATAAATACACCTCCAACAAAAGAATTTCTATCTTTACGTATGATATTTTTCAAAATTTTCTGCATTAACCCACTATTTCTTTTATAATGCCTGTATTAAGTCAGGACCAGGTCCACATTTTTTTCCGGTAGTTTCCACCTGATTAGTCCTTTCGTCTCATGGATTTCGGCTCTTGAAAACTCTGTTCGGTAATTTTTTAGACTTGCTACAAGTCCCTCTGTAATTATTTGTCCCTTTTTTGTTTGCTATAAAANAAAAAAAAATAAAGGGACAAATACTTGTAGCAAGTCTAGGTAATTTTGTTATTTCCCCCATCACTAATGTTGAAAAATACTATGGTCATGTAACATGTCGCACGGATGTATTACAGGACACACGTTTACATCCAACTACAGTCCACTGGCTTTTGCCCGTGGTTAATATTAAAAAATTCCTATAAAAAATTCGAAGCTATCTGTATTTTTATCTAAGACACTTATAGGATAAATACATCTTGAATTTGTTTCTGATATAGGATCCTATCTTCAAGTTGTCAATCCCATTTTTCTCCAGAACAGTATAATAATCAAAAGAGATTGAAGCCACGGTTTACGACATAAAATCATATGACGTATTTTTGGTAGTAGACTTGGGGTAAAGGAGATAACTCTTTTACATTAACTGTGGTTAGAATAATCCATCAAAATACTAGTAACTTCTCCAGACACTTTTTGTAAGTTATGACTTACATACTTGCATTGATATATCAAAAAAAACTTTCAATGGTATGTTGAAATATTGAAATTAATGAAAATTAAATATTTGCAAGAAAGGTAATTTTTTTTCTACTTAATTTGAAAGAAAGATAACTTGAAGTTCATAAGGGACCGACTATTTAACTCGTGGGGGGGGGGGNGGGGGGCTATGGTTTTTAGCTCACCTGATTGCCATCACTTGGCGTCCGTCGTCCGTCCGTCCGTCGTAAACTTTTGTCAAAAATCTTCTCTTCTGAAAACGCTAGGCCAATTTTAACCAAACTTAGCCTGAATCAGTACCAGGGTATCTAAATTTAAAATTGTGTTCGATTAGTCCGAGGACCAAAAAACTTGGCTGCCGTTACTAAAAATAGCACATAGGGGTAAATTGCTGTTTTTGGCAAATAACTCAAAAATCTGACGTGGTAAAAGTGATCAGCATGACAAGATCTACCTGCCCTGCAATTTTGAGGAGATCCACAAACCCGTCTTAGAGTTATTGCCCTTTTACTGTGAAAATTTCAAAATTTTGATATTCTTTATTTTTTATCACAAAAACTATAATAGATATAGATATATAACTTACTTTGTCAGTTGGTAATGGGTCTGGAGCTGGCATGTCAGTTAACTGTTAGTAGTCTCTTGTGATTTCATGTTTTTGTCCGTATATTTAGTTCTTTCAGTTTCATTTTTCACAATTGACTCAGTCCTGTTGCCAACTGAATTNGCATGACAAGATCTACCTGCCCTGCAATTTTGAGGAAAATCCACAAACCCGTCTTAGAGTTATTGCCCTTTTACTGTGAAAATTTCAAAATTTTGATATTCTTTATTTTTATCACAAAAACTATAATAGATATAGATACATAACTTACTTCGTCATTTGGTAATGGGTCTGGAGCTGGTATGTCAGTTAACTGTTAGTAGTCTCTTGTGAATTCATGTTTTTGTCCGTATATTTAGTTCTTTCAGTTTCATTTTTCACAATTGACTCAGTCCTGTTGCCAACTGAATTTTACTATTGTTACGATTGTTTTTTTATTTATCACATTGGCTGTAGGGGGAAGGTTTGGGCCCAATAAAACTAGTTTAACCCCGCCGCAGCAGGTTTGTGCCTGTCCTAAGTCAGGAAATTTATGAAGCCTTTGTGTGTCTTGTCTTTTTTCTAGTTAGTTTACTTTATGTCTATAGGAGTTTAGGATGATGTTTATTTCGCTGAACTTGATTACTCTTTATTCAAGGGCCGACTCCGACCTGCCGTTGGGTGAGAGGTTTTTCTCGCCGTTCATTGAAGATCTTATGGTGGCTTTGAGTTGTTATTACTCCCCTTTGGGTCGTTGTCTCTTTGACACATTCCCCGTTTCCCTTTTTTTTTCTATAGGTCAACATTAAATTGCAAAAATGTTCAGCATATCAAGATCTACACACCTTGAAATTTTGAAGAAAATCTGACTACCCGTATAGGCTTATAGGAGTTATTGCCCTTTATTGGTCAAATTTAAGAAACTTGATACTTTTTGTCATCAATTTAAAAATCCACTGGGCCAATTGTTACCAAACTTGACCTGAATCATCACCGGGGGAAACAGTTTAAAAATTGTGTTCGATTAGTCCGAAAACCAAGCAACATGGCTGCTATTACTAAAAATAGAACAAAGGGGCCAATTGCATTTTTTTGCAAATAACTCGAAAACCGTTACAGATATCAAAAATCTGATTAGGTGTGAAAATAATCATCATGTCAAGATCTGCCCGCCCTGCAATTTTAAAAAAAATCCGAAAACTAGTGTTGTAGGATTTATTGCTCTTTTCCGTAAAATTTTCTAAATTTTAATGTATTTTATTTTTAAGCCCCCAGATCGAGGATCGGGGGCATATTGTTTTTGTCCTGTCTGTGTGTCTGTGTATCTGTGTGTATGTGTGTCTGTCTGTGCGTCCGAAACTTTAACCTTGGCTATAACTTTTGAACTATTTAAGATAGAACTTTCATACTTGGCATGTGCATAGGTCTATTCAAGAGGAACATAAATATGCAAAAAAAAAATAGGTCGGGTCGAGGTCAAGGTCACAGAGGTCAAAAAGGGGTGAAATTGGCAATTTTCACATATTTGACTGTAGAATCTGGAGGCATATGTAGTGTTCACAAACACATCTTGTTTATTTCAAAAAGTGTAACAGATAGAGGTCAAGTGTAAATTGCAAAAAGGTTCATCATATTAAGATCTACCCACCCTGAAATTTTGGAGAAAATCCAAAAATCTTTGTAGGAGTTGTTGCCCTTTTCATGGATTTTTCAAATTTTCATATTTTGTCGTCTTTTATTTCCATAACTAGAGAAGATGATGGTTAAGTGTAAATTGATAAAATGTTTGCCATGATGTGGCAACTTGTAAACTGGTGTATAAAATTGTTCGTTGACCGTCATTTTCAAAATGGTCGCCAAAAAAGGGCGGGAAAATTCAACATTGTACGATTTCAATAAAATTTGGTTTCCAAATAGATATTGATGTTGCGACTTCAAAACCGGTGTTGAAAATTGTTCGTTGACCACCATTTTCAAAATGGCTTCAAAAAAAGGCGGAAAAATTCAACAAAATGCGATTTCAATGAAATTTGGTCTCTAAGTGGATATTGATGTTGCGGCTTCAAAACAGATTCTGAAAATTGTTCGTTGAAAAATGGCGGCCAAAAAAGGCGGGAAAATTCAACATTGTCCAATTTCAATAGAATTCGGTTTCCAAATATGTTTTGATGTCGCAAATTCAAACCAATGTTAAAAATTGTTCATTGACGGTCATTTTCAAAATGGCTTCCACCAAAGGCGGGAAAAATTAACATTGCCCAATTTCAGTGGAATTTGGTTTCCAAATAGGTTTTGATGTCGCAAATTCAAACCAATGTTAAAAATTGTTCGTTCACCACCATTTTAAAATGGCAGCCAAAAAAGGCGGGAAAATTCAACATTGTCCGATTTCAATGAAATTTGGTTTCCAAGTGGATATTGATGTTGTGACTTCAAAAGTCGTGTTGAAAATTGTTTGTTGACCGCCATTTTCAAAACGGCCGCTTAAATGGCGGGAAAATTCAACATTTTCCTATTTCAGTGAAATTTTGTTTCCAAGAAATATTGATGCGGTAACTTAAAAATATGGTTTTAAAAATTGTTGTTGACCGCCATTTACAAAATTGTGTCTCAACTTCAAAACTGGTGTTGAAAGTGGTCATAAGCAAGTACATTTTTGTCAAAAAAGCGCAACAAAGAAATATAGTTAAACAAGATCAAAAGACTTTATATTGGTGGTGTTTGAGCTAACAAAGTTTGAGAGACTTAAGTTCAACTGTATAACTTAAAATGTTAGCTTGATTGTGGCAACTGAAAGCCAGGTGAGCGATAAAGGCTCCTGGGAGCATCTAGTTTTCTAAAAAAAATATTTTGGAACTGATTTTATGTGAAAAAAATATTTTGGCCGCCAAACTGATGAAAAAAAAAATTCTGCAGATGGCTTTCTGTCCAAAAAAATAATGTTAATTTTGAAAAAAAAATATTTTGTTGATACACGTGAAAAAAAATTAATTAAATTATGTCCAGAAAAAAACATACCCCCGCCCTTTTTTCAGGTTAAATAGTCTTTCCCTAAATAAGGAGCCATGCAGAATTTGTATTCAATTTTCCTAAAATTATCAAATTTTGATACAAGTAGTGTGTAAGATCTTTAATTACCCATTCTTATTTTCGGTGCATTTCATTTGCGCACTTTTGCATATCAAATTCTACGTCTTTTCCTCTCGTTTCGCTACGCTCCACTCGGGAAAAGACAAAATTCCTTACACTTGTAAAAGATATCCCGATCTTTAATCTGATCTTATGCAAGATCCTATTATTGAAATGCATGTGAAAGGCATCTTGTCCATTTGTTGTTCTATGCGATTTTAGCATTGTTCCAAGTGATTCTGGGTGGAGGAATATTTGTCGGTATAGGCGGTGGAAATAAAGCCTCCATATACTCCCTCCATCGTAGTTTTGTCCTTAGCTATATTTGATATTACTGATTATTTGGATTTCGTTTGGTTTTATGCATTTTAAACATTTTTTGAAATTATGGATTTCCTTTGTATGGGTTCTAGTGCTGCTGATGAGGAATAAATTTCCGAAATGGCCATACAGCTCATTAAAATTATTTCAGTTGGAGTTAACATATGTGTTATGGTCTCATGTTCATTTACTCCATATTCTTTTGTAAAATATCCAGCTGATTTTAGGACATAGCAAATTAGTCTGCGAAGTGTACGTTGTTCAACAATTGATGTTAATGCCATTAAAATTATAGCAAAATAATCATCAACCTAACTTGTTTCCAGAAAAGTCAGTCACCAACCTAACTGATCTCAAGAAAAGTTTTACTTAAAAAATTTGCAAAATCATAGGTTAATTTTTGTACTCTGCACTCTGTAAAATTACTGAATATTTCTGAACTTCTCACTGGAGATGAAATTTAATAGACCTTTAATTTCGTCAGTTTTAACTTTTGGTTATATGTTAAAAATTGTACAAACAAACTTAATATGCGCAAATGGGAGAAAATTTGTGCGCAAATGAAATTTCAAAAAGTGCGAAAATGAAATGGCACCTAATCTCAAAAAGTGCGCAAATGAAATGCACACCTTATTTTAAATTCTTTAGTATTAGTTTTTTTTTTCATTTATAGGTAATGTAAGGAGCTGCGATTGACAAAGCAATTCTTTTTCCCTGCAAACCAAAATCTAATATATGTATAAGGTCATTATTCTTCATATTCAGGACTATATGTTTCTTTGAAGCAATATAACAATGACAGAATAATTATGCAGATAATTTTGATGTAAGGCCCAAAAGTATATACCTCATGGTGATTTCCGAATAGAATTTAAGTACAGTTTCATATAAAAATCAAAATATTTCGCAATAGGGGTGGCACATACGAAATTTTGTTTTCGGACATTTTTTTTGTTATCTTAATGCTTATTCATAAGCAAATGAATTTTTCAAAAAAATTAAACTCCTGACAGTTTCTATATATTAAAATAGGCGAGTTATATCCCCGATTTTTAGTAGATTTCATTATGAAAATATTTCAAAAAAGAGAAAACGGTTTTAGCATAACATGATCCTGGTCTTCGAATACACGATAAGTCAATTGCACAAAGAAATAGCTGTAAATTTCACACACTTCGGGGCTAATATATCTAAACTTTTCCTAATTTATATTTATTAATGGAGCAATTTTCCCCCTCAGTTCCACTCCTTCACAGGTAGAACATTCTATGTACTTTATTTCTGGAATATGCAAACTTAGTATATTTCTTACAAATTTGTAAAAGACACTGGAAATTCAGCCATCAAGAAAAATATTTCTTACTGATGTGGCACGATATTTTTGAATTTTACATGGAAGTGTACTTAGACTCCTAGAATAGCATCATTTCTATAAACTCTTAGAAAGAAAATTTTATGGTAATTTTTTTCAAAATTTTTGTTGGGGTAAGCACATTAGTGTCTCATGGAGCAAGTTTATGGAAAGTTGAATTCTTTGAAATTTTTGGGTCATCCTAGGGTTTCCTTAAGCTAAATAACACGCGAATTCTTTTTATAAAGACCTTTTTTCATTAGGTAAACTGTATGCAGTAAATAATGAGAAATTGAAAATATTTCAGTCCTGCGAAAATAAATTCAACCAATTTTGAAAGAAATCTCGAATTTGTCACCTGCGAAAAAAAAAACTCTAATATGGTTTCTCCTCTTTCACATGCATAAAGAATCATCTTTATTTGTTTCTTAACGCCGAGCAATACCCATATATCTTTTAATACAGACCGTAAATGTACCAATTTCCGAAACATCTGTTTTCGGTGTGCAGGGTCGACAATTTTGTTGCGGTTATGATTTTCATCACATTCATTAACAAATGCAAGTCATAATGATGTCATATTTGTAAATAAATGACACAATTTACAGAAAAATGTTTGTCACATGTAAAAATTTACAAAGTAGCCCGGAGACATGTTGGATGTTCAACAAAAAAAAACATTTAGTACATATTTCACTGAATATCATTTTCCAGGATATCAATTTAAGTTAAGTCTGAACAGGCTTATTTAATGCATTTTTTGTCTAACTTTTTTCTTTTTTTTTTCTTTTGATTTTGAATTTTTTATTGTTTGTTTGTATGTTTTGGTCTATTTTATTGATATCACTTTTTTGAATTGGTCTAATACATATATGCATGTCAGGGAACTGTCATTTACAGGGTTCATCAGTTTGTTTTCCACGTTACATTTTAAATAAACTGTAATTCATTGTACATGTACCATTTGATTGGATCACCTCGTCTTGTATTGAATTTCCAGGGGTTTTAAATTTAATGTTTTTGTAAGTTATCACATTGTCAATAGATGAGGGAGGATCTTTTGCAGGATGCCGGGATTGGAAATTCTTAATTTCTGTAATTTAAGCCCGGGATTTCGGGAAATAAATGCACAGGGAATCGGGATTTCTTCAGTTTTTAGCCCACCTGACCCAAAGGGTCAGTGTGAGGTATTGCCATCACTTGGCGTCTGTCGTCCGTCCATCCGTTGACTTTTCACATTTTCATATTTTCCTCTGAAACCACTGAAGCAAATTCAACCAAACTTTACAGGAATGATATATGGAAGATCCTTTACAAACTTTGCTCATTTCGTTTCGATCCGATAAAAAACATGGCCGCCAGCGCGGAACTTAGGTTTAACATTGGATCCTATGGGAAAAATCACATTTTCATCTTCTGCTCTGAAACCGCTGAAGCAAATTCAACCAAACTTTACAGGAATGATGTACTGAAGGTCTTGAGAAGGATTGCTTATTTCGTTTGGATCCGACAAAAACATGGCCGCCAGCACGGAACATGGTTTAACATTGGACCCTATGGGAAAATCACATTTTCATGTTCTCTTCTGAAACAACTGAAGCAAATTCAACCAAACTTTACAGGAATAATGTACTAAAGGTCCTTAACAAAGATTGCTCATTTCATTTGGATCCGATAAAAAACATGGCCGCCAGCACAGAACATAGTTTAACATTGGACCCTATGAGAAAATCACATTTTCATCTTCTGCTCTGAAACCGCTGAAGCAAATTCAATCAAACTTGACAGGAATGATGTACTAAGGGTCCTTGAGAAGGATTGCTCATTCCGTTTGGATCCGACAAAAACATGGTAGCAAGCACGTTTGACATTGGACCCTATGGGAAAATCACATTTTCATGTTCTCCTCTGAAACCACTGAAGCAAATTCAACCAAACTTTACAGGAATGATGTACTACTCTAACTCTCAAGCAGTACCAAGGTGAAAATTTGAAAAAAAACTGTAAATCTCTTAGTATCGAGACAATAAGAAGGACAAATCGGCTCCACAAACATCACTTACGAAGACAAAACAAAAATGTTACAGTATGATATACAAGACATTACAAAAAACTAAAGCACTGGCAGTGTTTACCTCATTAAAACCGAAAGTGACATCATTTGTTCCGGAAGGGTAAGCTCTGTTAACAGCACCCGTCACACTGTCAGTGAGTCAATCTAAGATAAAGTCAAAATCGGTATAGTCAAATCCGGGAAGACGTTAATCTAGCTGAAAATGTCCGCTTTCGTCATATCTTTCAATGATGTTATGGTGACGGTCATAAATTTCTTGCGGGATTAAAGTAACAAAGGTTGAACAAATCCCTGACTTAGCAGCTTTGGGGACTGCCTTTTGCTCTTATATAAAAAAAATCACTATACAAAATACATGCTCGACAGTAACATATACCCATTCATAGGCTGTTGCTGCTAAGAAAGGGAAAGGTTACAACTGGGAAGCTAGAATTATCACGCTTGTCATGCAGCTTATATTCCAAACGTCCATCTTTGTCAATATATGCAAATGAATATTTATGTGGAAATTGATAAATAAGAAAAACAAAGGCAAAGATAAAGTACAGAAAAAAGAATAGAAATAAATTTCTCCTCTCTAGAGAGGAGAACAAGTTTCGTGACATTTCCCGCCAAATTCATTCGGAATACAATCCTCGGTGTTTTTCGTCCAGTCATTAGAGAAAAAGTTTCCACAACTTAAACACGTTAATTATGAAATTTCTCACATCTCGTTAAATAAATTTTCAAATGTTTAAAAGCTCGGCAAGCCTCGCTTTCAAACATTTGAAAAATTTATTTAACTCGATGTGAGAAATTTCATAATCAACTAGTTCTCGTTATGGAAACTATATGTAATTGCTGATCACACATAAATTAAAAATATAAATTGCTCTCTGCATCAGAGGTTAGTTATTTCTGAAACATTCCATGACGTAAATATTTATGTACCAGATAAAAATAAAATAACTTTGATCTGCTTCCAAAGATCTTAACCTTTACGCCAAGTGATGTATACGCTACACCATGTGCTTAAGATATAATTACCATTTGTAAGGAAACTTTTTTCCTCTCGTTTAATTATATGTTGAAAAAAATGCACTGCATTCACTTTTTGGGACACGAAAGAACAGCACTAGTTTTATCTACATTCACTTTCATTTTTAATACCAGGTGTAAATCCCTTCAAAACCCCCATTTTTATCTGCGTGTAATGCATCATGATTATTTATTGTTATGACGATTACTGACAAAGTGATATTTTTTATTCATGCAAATTAAACAGCACAAAGCAGCAGTATATAAATTTAAAAGGGATTGAATATATTGTAAAACTGAGGACTCTAAAGATTACTATGATGGTTATTTCTTCTCTACTGTTGAATTTCGTTTTCGTTTGTTCAGCAGCAATTAAAAGGGAATCTACAACACCTGTACGAATTCTTCGAAGCAATTCTGTTCCACCTAACTTATCTTCAGATGCAAATGGAAATCCACCACCAAGTAGTGACATGTTCGATCTTCTACAAGAGTTAACTAAGGGTATTCCTCTGTGGACAAAATTAGGACCACTGGATAATAACGACCCTGACTTACCAGACGTAGATAACATCGTTCCAGTGTTTGCAACGGGAAAGACGCCGTCTGTTGTTCCAAGTAGCAAACCAGAAACAGAAACTGTACAGCAGACGATAAAACCTCCTACGAGTGTATTATCAGGAGAGAAAAGTTCTTGCCTTGAAAAGTAAGATTCTTTTTTAAGCATAAAAAACTAAATTATTTTGATTAATTTTGTAAATATATAGCGACCTTTTGTCACAGAAATATGTTACATTTCTTCTCTTGAGGAAACATATATTTCTTTTACAGATGTTATATCATAAAGCCATGGACTTTTTTTCTACTATTAAATTGTCACTTTCTGATTTACAAAAAAAAATAGTTTAGTAAAAATAAACTGTTTATTTTATTTATTTATTTTTCTTTTTTATTAATCTATTTGCATCCTAGATCTTTTTTTTTTGTTCGGAAGCTATTAATCTTTGCATACGTCAACTGCTTTTTGCTATCAAACAGCAACGGTCTCTTTCTTTCTATTGAAATAAAATTCATAATTTGTTCCGTCTGTTTCGTAGTTCCATTTTTTTGTTGTTTCTATTTTATATCTGTTGATATGGTTATTCATAGTGGTATGTGACAATCGTTGTACTAGTTAATTTTTGGTAAATAATCAAAGAAACGCTCTAATTCAATTGTGAATATTAACTGGCCCAACAATATACATCTGTAGGGTTTGACAATTTTATGTTTATGTTTTATTTTGATATTAGAATTTTGATTTAAAGGTTTCATTTTTTAATGACAAAACATCACTACTTTTTTTTACTATTTTTGTCAAAGAGCGGAAGATAATATGATTTTTAACCAATACCAACAGTTTGATGCTAAATTCTTTTAAAAAAAGAACAGATTTAAGGTTTATCTTTAGAAAAGGGCCTAACTATTTCCCACCTTCAAAAATAAACTGGCAAGCTCTTTGTTGAAGGTCTCATGGTGATTTCAAGATGAAGAACGACAATGAAAGCGTTGTTCTATTTGCTTAATCTTACAATGTATTTAAAGGGAGTTTGTTCCATATACAATTACTTTATATCCCTTTATTTGTTTTGATTTCATTAAATACGCAGTCACTAATTATTGTATAAAATGGTGCAAACGCAAAAAGCAAACAAACATGATCTGATTTTTTTCAAAGATAAATTATTACCAGAGTCACCAACAGAAAATTTTGATAAGATAATTATGATGAGCAACCTCCAAAGCTGTCTGTTAACAGAATTAAGTCAAATCGAGAGGTCTGGGCAAAAAGATATGTGTTTGTACCTGTTTCCAAAGCTTCCCTGCTATCATTTGAAAAAAAAAATCTTTATCGATGATGTCCAACAAAGCCAGTTGGCCAAGTCTAATACTTTCATACGTGACGATTTTGACGAGCAAACGCTCACCAAACTAACAATGATTCCAAATGTTGCCACTATCATCATTGACTCTGGTAAAATAGGAACTAAAGTTAACGATAAAAGGACTTCCCTTTTCTTTGCGGTGACGTTCCTCTGATTCCAACCTACGGGGTTTATTTATCTCAACTTGTACGATTTAAACGCGTTTGTTCTACTACTTTAATAAACGTTATCTCACCATTACATCAAAACAGGGTTACAGATTTACTAAATTGTTAAATACATTTAAAAATTATACGAGAAATGAAAATTTAATATCAAAATATTTCACTCGCAAACAGCTTTAATAATATTAATAAGGGCATTTCTCATCCTCTCAGAAACTATTTCTACCTATTTATATTGTAAAATGTTTATTATATATAGGAGAAAACCACATAATTTGGTGAAACTTGCGTCTCACCGACTAAATAAAATTAGTTTAAACTAAAAATAAAGCTACCACTCTAAAACTAGCAAAAAATATAGTGGCGTTTAACCAATATACAATATACATTTATGTTAAAACATCCATTTTGATATTAAATTTAAATTTATATTTATGTATGAGAATTATATTTTATAAAACAGAGGTTGTGACTTTGGAAACGAATGTGTGTTTGAGAATACCGTGCTATGCCCTCTGGATAAAGGTGATATTTCTTGTCAGTGCAGAAAAGGTAAGTAAATGCAGTAATGCTATGTCTTTCGGATAAAAGGTTTAACAACTATAGTATTGCCATGTCTTTTGGATAAAGGTGATATTTCTTGACAGTGCAAGAAAGAATATCAAATATATACTGAGCAACGCAAGAAACGCACCACTTTTTTAATATTATCCAGCTCCCTAGATATTTTAGCCATATCATTTTACGAAAGGATATGGAGTAAATGAACATGAGACCATAACACATATGTTAACTCCAACTGCAAAAATTTTAATGAGCTGTATGGCCATTTCGGAAATTTATTCCTCATCAGCAGCACTAGAACTCAAACAAAGGAAATCCATAATTTCAAAAAATGAAAACTAAACGAAATCCGAATAATCAGTAATATTAGCCTTTTTATAATGTTTAAATTTCAAATGTCCAGAACAAGCAATCTTTTTTTTTGCTAAAAAAATCATTTTTAAGTCACAGCAACGGTTTCTGTATAATGTGCGAGAAAACAAAAGTCAAAGAATTGCTTTCCTCAGAATGACTTGTTTGGAAGATGTATTTTCAAAAATTACAAAAAACAGTAATTTTTACCAAATCTTACAGGTCGTGGCACAAAAGGGTCAAATTTCATCATTTTCGACAATTATTGCATTTTTGGGTGAAAAAGTGTGTGTGTGAGAAAATGAATTCAGAATTCCCAAAATTTTCATTTTTTCAGAATTTCGACTTTGTGATAAGAAATAATGTGTAAAAATTTCTAGTTGTTCCAGCAAGTATTTGTAGAGATGTTTTCTGTTGAATTTTAAGGTAGAAATACACGTTATTGGTGCGTATCTTTTGTTGTTCGAGTATAGTATTGTCCTTTGGATAAAGTTTATATTTCTTGACAGTGCAAGAAAGGTAAGCAAACATAGTATTGCTGTGTTCTATGGATAATGGAGATATTTCTTTCTAGGCACGAAAGTACAAAAAATGTAGTATCATGAACATAGAGGTATTTGCGTATATATACATGATACAAAAAAAAACAAATTAATAAAACAATAAGACAGTGGCATTGTTGCTCTTGCTATTTAATATTTTGCCATGGTTTTCTTTTTTATTGCCAAGGTCAACCAAGTGGCAGAATTTCACTGAATCGAAATCAAGATTCACAACCCAAGCCGACATTCTGTTTTTGACTTATCAACTTTAAAAGACTACACAGTATGTACATATCACAAGAAAAACGGTTACATTTGTATTCAATGTTCTACTTTAACGAACACAGATCAGTTTTAGAAAATAAGTCTTTGACTTCGGTTCGCTACCATCTTTGTCACTAGGTTGACCTTATCAATATTTTTTTTAATTTGCAACTTACCTGTAATCTGCTACAGCAGTATTCATTCTAACTTACCATTAGTACACAAATAAGATGAAGAACAACAATAAAAGCGTTGTTCCATTGCTTGGTTTTGCCACGTTTCTGTAGAGACATTGTCTAATTTGCATTTACTCCATATCACTTCTTTGTTAATTTGTAAATTACTTCCTCAAAGATATCCGATTGAAAGTACAAAACACAAAATACTTTCTGAAAATGCATGGTAAGGCAAGGCAAATGTGATGTTTGTCGTTTTTATTAACAGACTTAGTACAAAAATATTTGTTTCATTCTTATAGTTGACACTTTTGTTGCTTGCTATTGTAGGTTGTCGCGTGCAAAATACTTTCATACCATTAGGAGCCTCAGTCGTTGTTGAATGTAGAAGGAAGTGCTTCTGTGATAGTTTATTAGGAGAAGTAAGTAGAAATACTTATATAAGTATGAATGACATTTTGAACGGTGGTTGAATGTTCTGAGAACCCTACATTTGTGTTGCAAAATTGCAGTGAATTTGAAATCGTTAGATAACAATTGTGACGATAAATTTCCAAATGAATTCCGAAGCAAGAACCAAATACACAAATCCAGAATACATCGACGAAGATAAAAACGCCTAAAATAGCACTAACAGAGTGAACCCCGATAAAATAAGAATATCATGTTCTGGAAGAGTAAGCATGACCTGCTCCTCATGTCATTCACACAAATGTTCATCTTGCTTCGGTATTCGTTTACCGATGTATCTTCAGATGACGATTTTTTCATTCAAGATTAGAACTGACAGAAATAGAAAAACAAATTGTGTACGTTACTAGATTTAATATTAGTATAGCTAAAAACCATAGAAAATAATCACCTCTGTAAGCAATGAAAGACCATGGACTAAAAGCATATGAGACATAGTCTCTGCAAGCATATGGAAAAACTGAAGGAACGGTCTTTTCTTCATCTAGAAGTCACCATGAAGCCTTCAACAATAAGCTTTGCGCATATCTCATACCGGTTCTATTTTCAAAACGACTTAAAGTTCCGAGACACTCAGCACCGGCCTGATCGGAATTAATTGCCAAATATCAAATAACGCTACATTAAATCACTTTCAAACTTTGTATTCTTTGCATGACAAAAAATTATAGAAGACTATCACAGCACATAAACAATCATATGACACTCGACGAGTCAGTTTCAATGAAACTTGGCATAATAAAATTATGAGATATTAGCACTATAAACAGGGGATCCGAATAACATTTGAAAAATACAAAAAATAAATTTGAAAGTGTTAGTATGCTTTCACTCAATCTGTTTTCCATGAGGACTCTGAGGTTAAACATTGTACATGTATTGGTCTTCTTCCAGCTTTTTACAGCTTTGCATATTCTTCAAGTGGGAACCTACAATCAAACGTTTTTATCACAGCAAGGATTCCTAATTTGTGTTCTCTTGGAGTAAATTTTATCCTTTTAAGATAATTAATACATGCTTGAATTTTATTTCATATTTGAAAAAAATTATTAGTTCTTGGATATATATCAGTGTGGTGTGATCTTTTCGTTGACTGGAAAGTTTTTATCATTGCTATAACGGACAACGACAAAAGTGTCACTTTCTCGTGTACTGTACAATCAAACTTTTATCTTTTTTATATTTCCCTTTCGATTTATTTTTCAGGTACACTGCATTCAAGTTCCTTGTATCCGGGAAACAACCAAAGATACGACGAAATCATTGTAATCATTAATCCGTGATACTCAAATGACTTTTGTATACTCAAATCTTCTAATCTCTGGGACTCGATGCTGAACTCTTCACCACCTGGTTCACCCTGTTGTTACAAACGCTGAAAAGATATCTGTTTTCTATCACCTTTCAAAATTACGATATCTAAAGGATATCAAGATTTGTGTTGAAAGTAAGAAAGATATTCCTATAAAAGAAAACATTCTTTTATATTAAGACTTAATAGTAAGTCTTCCACGGAAAACATGTGTCGCCTGCGTAATAACACTAAAAGTAAGTTACGTCAAACAGGAAGTGGGCATGCAAGAGATCCCAGACTCTCTTACACATTATAGGTCCCCATACTGATACTCCATGCCAAATTGCAGAAGGCAGGGATATGTGGTGTAGAAAATGTGACAGAAATTTTCAAGACTCGAAAAATATTTTAAGTTCAGTCAAACAGGAAGTAGGCATTCCAGAGATTCAAAACTGTATTACACGGTAAAGGTCCCCATACTGACACTCCATGCTTAATTACAGAAGGCTGGGAATTGTGGTTCCTGAGTAAAATGTGACGGAAATTTTTTGTGACACCAATCGACAAAAAATATTCTATTTTCGGTCAAACAGGAAGTGGCCATGCAAGAGATCCCAACTTTATTACACGATATAGGTCCCCATACTGATACTCCTTAATGAATTGTAGAAGGCTGGCATCTGTGGTTCCTTAGAAAAATGTGACAGAAATTTTCAAGACGCAAAAAATATTCTAAGTTCCGTCAAACAGGAAGCGGGCATGCGAGGGATCCCAAACTCTGTTTCACGGTATAGGTCCCCATACTGATACTCCATGCCAAATTGCAGAAAGCTCGGATACATAGTTTCTGAGAAAACTGTGATGGAAATTTTTGTGACGACGCCGACGACGCCGACGCATGACGACGGATAGTGATCCCTATATGTCGCCACTGCGTGAACGCAGGCGACACAAAAATAGTGGTGGGTAGGTAGAAGGGCAAAAAGGGTTATAATTGAGATTTTGAGGAAATCTACCAAACTTCGAATCACATTTTGGTATTACTAGGTGTTCTGAATTGTAGGTGATGCGAAAGAAATGCTTAAATATGAGATCGTACAGTAAGGTCTTGCCGCAAGGTTTTTGGCATCTTGCGCTTGAATAATATAATTTGAAAAATGCACATCTGCAGGGTATATAAAAAATGAACCCCTAAACACAAACTACAGTAATACCTAGCGTCGTAAGAAAACATAAAGGGCTAGTTAACGGACGAGCCATGCCGACGACAATACCTCTAAACTTTTATTTGAAAGTGATGAAAAAATCGAAATCCTTATAGTTGCAGAACAATGTTTGTGAAATTAATATATATTTATTGTTACATATGTTTTGTTTTTTTTCACAAAAAAAATGAAGAGAGATGTAATTGTTTATTTGTTGTGTTTATTTCTGATAAATACCTAAAAATTATGGTTTTTGGGTGTTATTTGAGCCAAATAATCTGAAACAATCCTTACCCTATTATTATATTAGTAAACAATCCAATCATCCAAAGTACTATATAGATAAAATACCAATTGCGTTGTGGAGTTTTTAGATTTCTTATATAAAGCGAAATAACTCTTACTATTCTGAAATATCATTTTCTGAAAAAATTATTTTGCTTTTGATCATAACTGTACGATTAGATGATTAATAAATCAAATATCTTCTATTAATGCTATGCTATGATCACCCGACTTTAAATATTTCAATATTTATTCAGCAATCTTCCGTGATCCTTAATCTCTTATATTTCTATAATTTTGCAGTAATAAAATGTTGCTGTAGTAACATGAACACACATTTTAAGCTCGATCTAATTAAAAACATATATGGTCACCAGCGCAGAAACTAAGATTGTCATTAGACCTATGGGAAAATCATCATTATTATCATCAGCTCTAAAATGTTGAAACAAATTTATCAAAACTTTACTGGAATGATGTCTGGAAGATTCTGTACAAAGATATTTCATTTCCCCCTGATCGAAGAAAAAAATTGCAGCCAGCGCAAAACATAGTTAAGCAATGGACCATATGGGAAAATTTACTATTTTCAACATCTGCTCTGAAACTATTGAAGCAATTTAAGTAAACTGTATTGTAACGGTTGGAAAAACATTAATTTTATTATGTGCTATAAAGCTTTCGAAGCAAATTTAAGTAAACTGCATATTGAAATGATGTATGAAAGGTCTTTTACAAAGATTGGTAGCTTCAGTTGGATCAGAGAATAAACATAGCCACCAGCACAGACTACTGAGCCCTATGGGAAAATAACATTTTAATCATCTCATCTGAAAGCACTGAAACAAACTCATCCAAACTTTACAGGAATGAAGTATTCAAGATCGTTCAAAAAACTTGCTCTTTATATTTTGAATCGAAAACAATCACGACTGCCAGCGCAGAAATAGTTTGACATTTGGCAATATCGGGAAAATCGCTAATTAGAAATATTTGATGCAAATTTTAAATTAACTGTAGTGGAATGATGTACCGAAGATCCATTAAAAAGATTGCTCATTTTGACTGGATCTGAAAAAAATATTGCTATCAGGGTAGAACATAGTTTATTTTTAGACCACATGGGAAAATCCTATTTTGATTATCTCCTCGAAAACCATTAAAGTAACTTCAACCAAATTTCACATGAACTATGTTTAGGATGTCTTTTACAAATTAATATTGCTCGATTTCATTCCGATTCAAAAACATTTCTGCTTGTGCACAATATAGATGAAAATTAAACCTTATGGGGACGTCAACATTTTCATCATTGATCTGAAAACTATTGAAGCAATTTTAACTATGGTGTATGGAATGTTCTTTAAAAAGATTGCTCATTTCGGTCTGATCTGAGGAAAAGCACGACTGACAGCGTAGAACATAGTGTACAATGGGACCCTATGGAAAAAAAATCATGTTTTGGTCATCTTGTCTGAAAACACCATATTAAACAAATTCACCGAACGTATTTATCAAAAGAGAAATGCTAACTTATTTCCGATCAAACAAAAAATGGCTGCCAGCGGGGAACATAATTTGTCAAGAGGACTTTTGGGGGGGGATTCTAGCTTCAAACTGAAGCAAATTCGACCAAACTTTATAGAAAAAATATCTGGAAGGGTTTTTTTTATTATTTTATCCCGTTCAGATGAAAACCATGTCCACCATGGGTGGAAATGTTCTCTATCTTTGACCCCATGAGACTGGCCTGGTGTGAATTTTGTTTTGTTTAATCTTTAATCTTTCTAAATTTCCTTAAAGGCATTATGTCATGTGAGTAATACAGGCTCAACGTTTTGAATCAAAAGTTGGGGTTTTTTTGTACAATTGTTATTAAAATGAAATTCTTTCACCTTTGGTTATCGTTAATATGAAACCTGGACAGCAAACTAAACAGTATAACAAGAATTGATGAGGGTGATAACAAAATAAAGTACCGAGCAGAATGGCGAGTGTCGAAACTCCAAAGGTAAAAAATACAAAGCATGTTTAAAACTACAGCTATTGAAATTTATCTAAAGTTACAAGTATTTTTCTATGAAATACGGCAGAAATTCTACCTATTACAGATATCTGATACAAAAGTTGTATCACCAAACTGTGGTGATAAAAGAAAGGCGCGACGTCGCGCGTGTTTCCACGTCAAAATAAGCAAGACATCACGGAAATCATCAAGTACATGTAGTTCCTTATTTAAAACTGAAAATAACGTAACGTCAGTTATATAAAAATATTGTTAAATGTTTAACTTTTGTAAAATGTTAGATAAACAAATTATATACAGAGATGTGATGGTACAACATTCTTAAATCTGGTCTCGTCGGTTGAATGATTCGCATCACTACTCGTCGCTGGCGCGACTCGTAGTGATACAGCTCATTCAACCCACTCTACCTGATACAAGATGTTGTACCATCACACTATGTATATAATGTATATAAAATGTCTTAGACAGTGAATAGAAATGCGAAAGCATAACCTAGTACTAAGTAAAAACAAGAGGCTCTCGAGAGCCTGTATCACTCACCTGGTCCTTGATTAACATAGACATTTTATGTTAAAGAGCCAATATACATGTATATAATTAAACTATAGTTTCAATATGGCCAATAAGTTTAAGGGGAGAAGACCGCTGTGTTCCTCATGGGGTCCAATGTTAAACTGGTCCAATGTTAAACTATGTTCCCTGCTGGCAGCCATCTTAGATAAAGTGGGAACCTGAAAAAAAATTCTTTTCAGGGGTCCACATAAAGACTATTATGGCCAAGTTTGGTGCCAATTGGCTCAGTAGTTTCAGAGAAGAAGATCTTTGAATGTGTTTTCCCATAGGGTCCAATGTTAAAACTATGTTTCAGGCTGGCGGCCATCTTGGATATCGCACAGACCTGAAGAACACCTTTTTGTAAGGGACCACCAAAGAACTATTGTGGCTAAGTTTGATGCCAATTGGCTCAGTAGTTTCAGAGAAGAAGGTCTTTGAATGTGTTTTCCCATAGGGTTCAATGTTAAAACTATGTTTCCCGCTGGCGGCCATCTTGGATATCGCACAGACCTGAAAAACACCTTTTTGTAAGGGACCATCTAAGGACTATTGTGACCAAGTTTGGTGCAAATTGGCTTAATAGTTTCAGAGAAGAAGATCTTTGAATGTGTTTCCCACAGGGTTCAATGTTAAAACTATGTTTCCCGCTGGCGGCCATCTTGGATATCGCACGGACCTGAAAAACATTTTTTTTGTAGGGGACCACCCAAGGACTATTGTGGCCAAGTTTGGTTCC
>MJUU01032046.1:10757-20809 GCA_002080025.1 Modiolus philippinarum | reverse complement strand
TTTTTTTCTCAACTTTCCCGTTTCACGAGGGGAGATTTAACAAAAACTCTTAAAAACCCTGTTTTCCCATCCAAGATGTTTTTTTTTTTCAGTGTTTCCCGCGTCACGCCCGTATTTTGGGCTAAGCGGTATTTTCAGTAAAGTATTATCGCTTCCAATCATGAACGATCCCCTTTAAGTTTCCCCCGCTTCACCCTCACTTATTTTATTTCACCGTCTTAAAAATGTCATTTTGTTTGCATCATACCAAAAATTGTCTTTGAAATACATAATAATATATATGATGTCCCTAAAACGTCCCGTTCGTGGACGAATCTGCTGGTGGATGAAAAGCTGTCACAGCAACACTAGCGCCATCTGTTGTCAAAATTCAATCATACGCGTTTTTTCCGCCACGTTTATTGTAAGCATATAAAAACAAAAATACAAAGACAACAGTTAAAAGATAAAATATAAAAGTTGAAGAATGATGCACAATGAATACTTACTTTGAACATTTCTCTTTCAAATTATAAAACATGAAATTTTTCGAAATTAACACGGTAGATATAATGTCGTGAAAGAAGAATTTAGAACTTAACGAACAAAGCATAGAAATGGGAACATTTAAAGAAAGAACATAAAATATAACAAATTGAGTTTTAGAAACAATAATATAAAATATAAAAACTGCAGAAGTCGGGATGAAATAGGAACATTTAAAGAAAGAATATAAAATATGATAAATTAATATCCAAGAATCTATTATATAAAATATAGAAAATGCAGAATTATGGATAAGGAAAGTGAAAACAATAAAAAGAGAAGATAAAATTTACAGCATAGAATTTCTCTGGTGGCGGAAATATCCCTCCATATTCCACACCCATTGCTCAGGTATTAACGTGGAAGTACCCAAACTGCACAGTGTACCCACATTGCACCAATATATAATCAGATATTAAAAACCATGCAATTTGACAATTTATGACATCTTCAAACAGTTGTATAAATCAAAAAAGAAATTCGATATGGACGGAAAATTATACTGTAAGGAAGCTGAACTCGCTTTTTTTGACAGTGCCATTTTCATAGTAACTACAAATAACTTGAGTATATAACAGTTGAAAACCTAAAAAATAGTTCTGAGTTCAGTTGGTGAAAAATATTCACACAATCCAAAATTAGTTTTTGAATAGACGTGCGTACTGCGGCTTGCAACAGCATGAGTGAGAACCAGCGTAAACCACGTAGCAGGGATATTTATAAACAAGAATGTATGAAAATCAGTCACAAAATCAATCAGGAGGTTTTGTTATTCCCTGTGCAGGTGTTAAACCCCTGTTTATTACGAAATATGAAGAACACAAGTTTGTTGACTCCAACTTTTCTTTGAAAATGTTGCAGCCATTAGTAATTAAATCACATGTTTTTAATTTGGACCCCGCCACAAAAAGTGGCGGACGCCCTATAGTAATCAGTCTGTCCGTCTGTCCGTCCGTCCGAAACAATCGTGTCCGGGCTATAACTTTTTTGTCTTTTGATATTTTGCATGTGGATAGATCACCTCAAGAAAACGTGTCATGTACCGTGGTTGTTGACCCTTGACCTTGAACTTTGACCTTAGGGTCACATTCATGCTTTTTCAATGACAAAGTCCTGTCCGGACAATATTTTTTTCTCCTTTGAGATATGTTTCTGATATTTGGCATGTGGATAGATCACCTCAAGGCAAAGTGATGCGTAACTGGTTTGTGACCCTTGACCTTTGACCTCAGGGGCACATTCATGCTTTTTCAATGGCAAAATCGTGTCCTATCTTTTTTCTCATTTGAAAATCAGAATAGTTGTGGCATGTGAATAGATCAAGGCGACATGTTGCATACCATGGTTGGTGACACTTGACTTTGACCTTTTGCCTCTAAGTCACATTCTTGCAGCTGGGCCCACAGAGATGGATACAATCTCACCGATATCTAGTTTGCACAAAGCTTCTTTTTTTCTCTTACATTTGAACTAAATGAATGTATCATTTTCTTTTGATATTTAAATAAGTTTTGTCAGGTCTACATCGTATTTGACTGGTCGTTTGGACCCTTTATGTTGGATTTTATTGACATCGTAACCAAAGATTTCGGAATCGTGTGCATGCGTAAGTGCAGTATAGATTCGGAATTTTTAATTATTATTTGGTTGAGCAGTTTTAGGGTCGTTCAGATGGCTGACAGGGAAAACGCTTCAAATTAGACCATTTGAAACCACTGAAACATTGGATAATCCTAATTGGATAATCTTAGAGTCGCTATACAGTTAAGCGACCAAGCCCATTTAATTTTGTGAATAAACACGGGGTTTAGACATGGGGTTATAGTCAGTCGATGTAGTTTACTTTTCACTGATCTTTTTTCTCCTTAAGATTCATTCTATTTTCGAATCCTTATATTGTTCTTTTTAATTGAATACCGATCTGTCAGAGTCATAGTCATTAAAAATGGTTAGTTAATAATTATTTCTGCAACAAGAACCGTTGTAGGGATTAAATAATAATTCGACTTTGACAACGACCAATAGGTTGAAGGACAGGAAACTGAAACAACAACCAGTGGGCTGAAGGAGAGGAAACTGAAACTGCAACCAGTAGGCTGTAGGATAGGAATCTGAAACAACAAACATTAGGCTGTAGGATAGGAAACTGAAAAACAGTAGGTTGTAGGATGAAAACCGAAACTGCAATCAGTAGGCTGTAGGATGGGAAACTGAAACAACAACAAGAAGGTTGTAGGATAGGAAACTGAAACAACAACCGGTATGTTGTAGGATAGGAAACTGAAACAACAAACAGAGGGATGTAGATAAGGAATCTGAAACAGCAAACAAGAGGCTGTAGGACATGAGTCTAAAACAACACGCAGAATGTTGTAGGATAGGAATCTGAAACAACAAACAGTAGGCTGTAGGATAGAAAACTGAAACAACAAACATTAGGCTGTAGGATAAGCTAAAAAATTACAAATATATTACCCCTTACCACACATATTTAACACAGTTTACTTCATTTTTTCAGCTTGAAAAGCTTAAATATTGTATAAAAGTCCAATGACATATCATTTTCTAACACCAAAAGAGACAGAGACCGACATTTCGCACAAATAAGATCATGCGCGTGGTATATGGGCAATTTTTCAACAATTTAAATTGGATATTAAATTTTCCCCATATTTTGGTGTTAAAATTACATATACAAATACATCTTTTGGAAAGAAAGCAAAACATTAGTATGCTATGTTCATATATATATATATATATATATATATATGTAAAGACAGATACATTTTGGGGAATTTTAAGTTTAATTTTGTTTGGGTAGGGGTAAGTTTTTTGATTTTAGAATCACATTGAACACTCCTTGTTTTTCTAAGCAGTGTTTTAAGGTAACTTATGTATCGGTTAAAACAATAAAATTGGCATATCTGTAGATAAATTTTCCAGATTTGCCACATATAACGATTTAAAAGTGAATTTCGGACAAATCTGAAATTCTAAAAATTCCCATTTTTCATCAATTTTGGACAAAATAATTTCAAGCTCACTAATGAGAGTTAAAATACCAAATTATAATAGAATTCATGCAACCTTGCTATACGCAACGCAGATTTTGCGTGGGTGTTTTTTTATCCCATTATAGACAAAAAATCGACAATTATTTGGAAAATCTGTTGGGGTAGGGGTAAAATTTTTGGTATTTAGAGTCCTTGTTTTTTCTAAAAAATGTTTTAAGACAACTAGTGTATCTCTTAGAACAATTAATTGGCATATCTGCAGATATACTCTATAGATTTGACATATATTGCGATTTAACAGTGAACTATGGACATATCTGAAAGGACCAATGGCTGTTCAAATACCAAAATCATTATGTAATTCATGCAAGAATGCCATTAACAACACACGTTTTCCGTGTTCTTGTTATGTTAATGCAAACATGGACCATCAAACTTACGCAATTTCAATGAAAATATCAGTTTTTCTTCAGTTCTTAATTGGGGTAGGGGTATGTTTAATTGCGCTCTGAAACGTATTGGGCGTAGAAATTGTTCAACCTACGGTTTTTTTAAAGCTCATACAATAAGCAATCATTTGATACCTCGTTTTTATCACTGGAAAGAAACTGGTCAACATTTTGAAGCAACTGAAAGATAAACTTGAAGGAAAAAAGAAATTTTCCAAAATTTCCGTTGGTGGGTCTAAAAATTGGCAAAACTACACAAGCGCGTGCAGGTTATGCTCTTGTTAACATGTTCTATTTTGAAGAAAGGATGTATGCAGACTTGAAAAAATGAGTAGGGTTCGGAAGTGGGGGGAGGGGTGCACGGGGGGTTATTCCAGCCCATTGACTAATAGAAAGCAAAACCAACAACCAATATGCCGAAGTACGGGTAAATACTAATACCCTGTGGAATATGATACAAATCAACAACCAATAGGCTGAAGAACAGGGAATCAAAACTAAAATTAATATCCTGTGGAATAGGAAATCATAACAACAACCAGTAGGCTGTCTTATAGAAATCAAAACAAAAACAGGCAATAGAATACGAAACCAAAATCAATAACAGTTAGGCTATAGAATACGGAACAAAACAACAACTTATTCGCTATAGAATTCTAAACCAAAAGAGCATCCAATAGGTTATACAATACGAAACTAAAACAAAAACTAATAGGCTGTTAAATGTGAAACTAAAGCAACAACTAAAAGGCTGTCTAATTTGAAACAAAACAACAATCAAATTACATTTAGAACAGGAACCCGAAACAACAACCAGTAGGCTGTCGCACTTGAACCCAAAACATCAAGCAATCGACTGTAGAACAGGAGATCAAAACAAAAACCAATCGACTGTAGAACAAGAAAACAAATCAACAACCAATAAACTGTAGAACATAACAAAACAAAACAAAAACGAAAAACAACCAATAGACTGTAGAACAAGAAACAAAAGCAACAAATACGCTGTAGAATAGAAAATCAAATAAAACATGCTGAAAAATATGAAACTAAAACAAAAAAATAGGATATAGAACCCTTAACCAGAGGCTCACATAAGCCTGTATCACTCGGTGATTGGTTTTATTCACTGTCACAAAAAGACCACCCATTCATACTATAAATTTGTTCACCAGATGTTACAGGTTTCAATCTTGGATGAGGTACAAATATAAAAATCACAAACTTTGAAAGGGACCGCCCAAAGACAATTATTGTAGTCAAGGATGGTTTCAATTAGTAAGTTCAGACGAGACATTTGAATGCATTTCCCATAGGCTCCCTATGTTCCACGCTGTCGGCCATCTTGAATGAGGTACGAACGTAAAAATCACAAACTTTAAAGGAGACCACTCAAGGACTATTGTGACGAAGTTTGGTTCAATTTGGCTCGGTAGTTTCAGAGGAGAAGATCTGTGGATGAATTTCCTACAGGGCCTTTGTTAAACTATGTTCCCTGCTGGCGTCCATCTTGAATGAGATATGAACATAAAAAAACAAACTGTCAAGGGGACCATCTAAAGACTATTGTGACCAAGTGTGGATCCAATTGACTCAGAAGGTTCAAAAAAGAAGATCTTTGAAAACATTTCCCATAGGGTTCTATGTTAAACTTAGTCCCGTGCTGGGGACCATCTTGGATGTGGTACGAACATAAAAATCACAAACTTTAAAGGGAGCGAGTCAAGGACAATTGTATCAAAGTTTGATTCATATTGGCTTATAGGCGTTTCAAGAGAAAAGACCTTTGAATGCATTTCCCATAGGGTCCCTATGCTAAACTATGTTCCACTCTGGGGGCCATCTTCGATGAGGTGCGACCATAAAAGTCACAAATTTAAATGGGACCATTCAAGGACTATTATGAGCAAGTTTGTTCAAATTGGTTGGGTTGTTTCAGCAAACCAGAACTTTGAATGCATCCCCCGAAGGGTCCCTATGTTAACTATGTTCCCTGCTGGTGGCCATCTTCAATGAGGTACAACCACAAAAATCACAAACTTTAAAGGAGGTTACCTGAGGACTAATGTGACAAAATTTTGTCCCTATTGGCAAAGTGGTTTCAGAAATGAAGATCTTTGAATGCATTTCTCATAGGGTCCTATGTTAAACTTTGTTCCCTAGTGGCGGCCATCTTGGATAAGATGCGAACCTGCTGGACATATGTCGAAATTGTAGTCCTTGAAAATCCAAACACTTTTGCAGTCACATGTAACCTCTATCTCATACAGTCTTTGAAATAAAAGAACAAAAGTTAAAAATTCATGAAAATTCAAAGAAAAAGGGGCATCACATTTTCTACAAATTGAAGGACAGGCAGATCTTACTATGCTGACCATTTTTTTACTTTACACTTTACTTCTGTCTCCTACCTTTTCAATATATAAGACTAAAAAAAAAAAAAAAAAAAAAAAAAGATTTTTACGGAGAAGGGGCAGTAACTCAAAGACGGATTATTGGAAATAGCGGGACGGGTATATCTCGTCATGCTGACAATTCTGTAAAACTGATATCTGTAACGGACGGTTTTCGAGTAGTAAGCAAAAAACGGCAATTTACCATTATGTTCTATTTTTAGTAACAGTGACCATGTTGTTTGGACTAAGGACATAAAAATCACAAACTTGAAAGTGCATACCCTGGTTATAATGCAGGCAAAACTTGGTTAGTATTGGTCAAGTAGTTACATAGGAGAAGATCTTTGAATAAAAGTTGACGGACCGACAGACGGACGGACGGGCGGACCAAAGACGGACGGACGAGGGACGCAGAGTAATATCAAAAGCTGACATGGCCTTTGGCCAGGTGAGCTAACAAAAACAAAAGAGACTGTAGAGCAGGAAAATCTAAACAAGAACAAAGTGACTGTAGAACAGGAAACCTATACAAGAACCAATAGACTGTAGAACATCAAACCCTAAACGAGAACCAAGAGACTGTACAACAGGAAACCTTAAATAAGAACCAAGAGACTGTAGAATAGGAAACCCTAAACAAGAACCAAGAGACTGTAGAACAGGAAACCCTAAACGAGAACCAGGAGATTGTAGAACAGGAAACCTTAAATAAGAACCAAGAGACTGTAGAATAGGAAACCCTTAACAAGAACCGAGAGATTGTAGAGCAGGAAACACCAAACAAGAACAAAAAGACTGTAAAATAGGGAACACTTAAACAAGAACCAAGAGACTGTAGAATAGGAAACCCTAAACAAGAACTAAGAGACTGTAGAACAGGAAACCCTAAACGAGAACCAGACAATTGTAGAACAGGAAACTCTTAACAGGAACCAAGTGACTGTAGAATAGGAAACCCTAAATAAGAACCAAGAGACTGTAGAACAGGAAACCCTTAACAAGAACCGCGAGACTGTAGAACAGGAAACATTAAACAAGAACCAAGAGACTGTAGAATAGGAAACCCTAAACAAGAACCAAGAGACTGTAGAACAGGAAACCCTAAACAAGTACTACATTTTGTACTAAGAGACTGTAGAACAGGAAACCCTTAACAAGTACTACATTTTGTACTAAGAGACTGTAGAACAGGAAACCCTTAACAAGAAGCAAGAGACTGTAGAATAGGAAACCCTAAACAAGAACCAAGAGACTGTAGAACAGGAAACCCTAAACAAGTACTAAGGGACTGTAGAACAAGAAACCCTTAACAAGAACCAGGAGACTGTAGAACAGGAAACTCTAAACAAGAACCAAGAGACTGTAGAATAGGAAACTCTAAAGAAGAACCAAGAGACTGTAGAACAGGAGACTCTAAAGGAGAACCAAGAGACTGTGGAATAGGAAACCCTAAACAAGAACCAAGAGACTGTAGAACAGGAAACACTAAACAAGAACAAAGGGACTGGAGAATAGGAAACACTAAACAAGAACCAAGAGACCGTAGAATAGGAAACCCTAAACAGGAACCAAGAGACTATAGAACAGAAAAAAGTAAACAAGAACCAAGAGACTGTAGAATAGGAAACACTAAACAAGAACCAAGAGACTATAGAACAGGAAACCCTAAACAAGAACCAAGAGACTGTAGAACAGGAAACACTAAATAAGAACCAAGGGACTGTAGAGTAGGAAACACTAAACAAGAATCAAGAGACTGTAGAATAGGAAACCCTAAACAAGAAGCAAGATACTGTAGAACAGGAAACACTAAATAAGAACCAAGGGACTGTAGAATAGGAAACACTAAACAAGAACCAAGAGACTATAGAATATGAAACACTTATTAACAACTTATTCTACATTTCAGATCTTGCTGAAATTCGGGACTAATAGAGCTGTAGATATATAACTTGTAATAGTCTAGAATCACGAGAACCAATAGAGCCCAAAACAAGGTTTCTAAATACAAAAGTTCTATAATGATTTCAATCTTTTATAAATACCTTGCACCCATAAATGACCTTCATTTTCAATAGGATATGATCATTTACATACATATGTTTATTCTGAAAGTAAAATAGACTAACAATGACGAAAACTAAATATTTTTTTTAAAAAGAATGTGAAATATCACGGTGGAGTTGATATAAATTACACATTTCATAACAACGGATTTTGAAATTTTAACTCCAGATTAAAAATCACTCTTATTGAGACCAGAAATGTTGTTTTTCATAATTTAAATCAAATTGGATCCGTGGAGCAATTTTGAAGAAAAAATACGATGCAAGGATACATACGTAATAATTTGAACGTGATAAAAAAAACCCTTTTTAAATGAATTGAAATTAAAGAATCATCTTGTGTCTTTTTTTAATATACAGAACGGAGTTGTCGACACAAATGTACGTCTTACAATTTTGCACCTTGTATGGTTGTTATCTATATAATGGTGTGTTCTCAGATGAAAACAATAATGAAACGTGCAGCTTTTGCTTGACGCACAATCACACAATTTTGATATATTTACTGTCTTAGTTATTTTTTTAACTGTTATAAATGTAAGAGCATGCACAATAAGTCAATTTAAGAACATGCACAATAAGCCGATGTAAGAGCATGCACAAGAATAGAAAAAAGAAGGGAAACGGGGAATATGTCAAAGAGACAACGACCCAAAGGGTAGAAGTCGATGCAACAGTATAAGTCGATGTTAGAGCTTGCACAATAAGTCGATGTAAGAGCATACACAATAAGTCGAAGTAACAGGATACACAATAAGTCGATGTAACAACATAAAGAATAAATCGATGCTAAATAGAAAAAAGAAGGGAAAAGGGGAATGTGTCAAAGAAAAGATGACCTAAAGGGGAGTAATAACAACTTAAAGCCACCATAAGATCTTCAATGAACGGCGAGGAAACCCCACACCCAACGGCATGTCGGAGTCGGCCCCCTAAATAAAGAGTAATCAAGTTCAGAGAAATAAGCACCACCCTAGACTCCTTCAGAAATAAAGTGGACTAAATAGAAAATAGACAAGACCCACAAAGACTTAATAAATTTCCTGACTTAGGACAGGCGCAAACATGCTGCGGCGGGTTTAAACTAGTTTTATTGGGTCCAAACATTCCCCCTAGCCAGTGTGATAATAAACCAGAGGCTCCCAGGAGCCTGTATCGCTCACCTGGGTTTCAGATGCCACAATCAAGGTAACATTGTAATTTATACTGTTGATCTTCAGTTTCTCAAACTTTCGTAGCTCAAACACCTCCTATATCTTTAACTGTTTTTTTTAAGTCTGATCATGTTTTACTATATTTCTTTATTGGGGCTTTTTTGACAAAAAAGTTCTTGCTAAGGACCACTTTCGACACCAGTTTTGAAGTTGAGATGTCATTTTGTTATTGGCAGTCAACAAACATTTTTCAACATCGGTTTTGAAGTCGCAACATCTATATCTACTTGAAAATCAAATTTCATTGAAATCGGACAATGTAGAATTTTCCCGCCTTTTTTTGGCGGCCATTTTAAAATTGGCGGTCAACGAACAATTTCTAACATCAGTTTTGAAGTTATGACATCAAGACCGATTTGGAAACCAAATGGCATTGAAATCGGACAAT
>MJUU01032043.1:15741-29070 GCA_002080025.1 Modiolus philippinarum | reverse complement strand
TGGTTTTGAGGGGTTTGTTGTGCCATGTAATAAGAAAGGAGATTTCACTATCTTTGTCACCCACCCACCACGGAGTGCCAACAGGGGCGATACTTTGATTCTAGGGATCTCCACCAGAAAGTAGATGGTATACTCAAGTGGAGCGTAACCATCAGGCACTGATGGAAAGCGTACTACTTGATTGACCCATGAGCCACCGCTTTCTCAAGTACCCCTACGCTGTATTGATGGTTTAAATCAAGACAAAATGTTACAAACAAGTTAACTTAAACTCAAGTTGGAAAGATATACTGGAGGGCTTGGCGTGACCAGCCGATTGATCGGACCGAGCCAATCCGACCTCCCGTTTAGATGATTTCAGAGCCAAAGTAAGATATTGATCCTGTATTCTGAGTCCAACGGGTATTTAATGGCCGTAGCGGAAGTCTGAACACAGGCTCGCACCTACCAGGATCTCGTCAACCATCGACCCGGGTCTCGACACACGGCAAACGTGTTGCCTCTGTTAGGAAGACTCATACTCCAAGCTCAGAAAATGTAGAGTTGACTCTAACATTGAATTCACGATCCTCGAGAAAATTTTCCATAAAATTTGGTAAACTTCCTCTCAACCCCATATCAAAAAGATCTTTTAAAATACCATATTTCCATGTTGTGTCATATGCTTTTTCAATATCGAAAAAGATAGACACTGCATGTTCTTTCTTTAAAAATGCATTTCTGATAAATGTTTCGAATCGAACTAGATGGTCTATTGTTGTACGACCTTGTCGAAATCCATTTTGGATGTTCGACAGAAGACCGTTCGATTCGAGATACCAAACAAGACGGTTGTTTACCATCCGTTCCATATTCTTACAGACACAACTAGTTAATGCTAGTGGTCTGTAATTAGATGGTTCGGAATGATCTTTACCCGGTTTTGGAATAGGTACTATAGTTGCTTGTTTCCACATAGGTGGTAGTTTCTCTGTCTCCCAAATTTTATTAAAAAGGTTTAAAAGAATTTCCACAGTTGTTAAAGGAAGATGTTTGAGGAGTTGATAATGGATATCGTCATGGCCACATGCCGTGTCATGTGCCTTATCCATGGATTGATTCAGTTCATCCATCGAAAATAATCTGTTGTATTCCTCTGTATTGATATAAAGTGGACAGTCTCTCGAGGATGACATATGCTCACCGCTGCAGTTTGCACATTTCAGTGCATTACTACAGCCAGTGCCCTGGTGTCCTCTTCCCCGCATCTAAAACACTTCATCTTGCCCCTACATTGGTTGGTACCATGTCCAAACTTCTGGCAAGTAAAGCAACTCACTTCGTTGGGAAGGAATTTGTCCACTTTTATACCAAAGCGGCTAATTTTCAATGATGTTGGAGGAGCTGGCGTGTTGAAAGTTAAAAGAAAAATGTTAAGTTTAACAGTGCTTCCTGATTTTTTGGAAATGAATCTTTGTACTTTTGTAACTCCTTGTAATGATAGTTCGTTACAAATGTAATCATCATCAAGATCTGAGAGATACAATGTACTGACTTCTATCTCTCATTTTACCACGACTGCTATTAAGGGTTCTGTGGGGGGATGCCGAAACTTTAAATTCTAATATTTTTGACAATTTTAGTAAGTTTTCACTTTGAACTTTAGAGATTGCTTCAATTAATAAATCACCTGATCGCATCCTGGACACGTTTTTCACCGTTCCAGCAATGCTTTGAATAGTCTTTTGTGTAGCAAAAGGGTTGATTTTTTGATATTGGTTTATCAGGTGATCCAGTCAACACAATAAATTTTGTCCAACTGTTATCTTCAACTTCTGGGATGAAATCAGTAGATTTTCTTTTTTTATTTGGAAAAAGTTGGTTTTGAGGGGTTTGTTGTGCCATGTAATAAGAAAGGAGATTTCACCATCTTTGTCACCCACCCACCACGGAGTGTGAACAGGGGCAATACTTTGATTCTAGGGATCTCCACCAGAAAGTATCAAGTGTTCCAAAGATGGTATACTCAAGTGGAGCGTAACCATCAGGCACTGATGGAAAGCGCACTACTTGATTGACCCATGAGCCACCGCTTTCCCCAATACCCCTACACTGTATTGATGGTTTAAATCAAGACAAAAATGTTACACACAAGTTAACTTAAACTCAAGTTGGAAAGATATACTGGAGGGCTTGGCGTGACCAGCCGATTGATCGGACCGAGCCAATCCGACCTCCCGTTTAGATGATTTCAGAGCCAAAGTAAGATATTGATCCTGTATTCTGAGTCCAACGGGTATTTAATGGCCGTAGCGGGAGTCTAAACACAGGCTCGCACCTACCAGGATCTCTTCAACCATCGACACGGGTCTCGACACACGGCAAACGTGTCGCCTCTGTTAGGAAGACTCATACTCCAAGCTCAGAGGATGCTGCGGGCCTATTCATAAGCCGGGACCCCGCACGGCGGAGTATGGTTAGGTCTTGCCATGGAGATTCATGCTTGATCGATTGTTCAATAGCTGTTTTAGCCAGGTTTTTGAACGAAGTCTCCTGAATTTTATTGATTCCGGTCATTAATCTCTTAGTTTTTTCCTGATATGGTATTAGATTCTGTCTTACAACAAAGCAAGTTATCGTTGATATAACTTAAACATCTGCTACATGTATAAACGTTTTGCTGCTACCTCCATCCAAGAGACCGACAGATTTGATGGTGCCAGTGCCAAGATTTAGGCAGCTGTATCTCACACTAGAATGACCAAGTTGGTGTGCGTAAACGGTAATTTAACGGCACAGCCCAACTGTGATAAAATCCTGCAACAACGCGTTTTTCCCATTATGCAGAATAAGAGGAAAGTGTTCAAACAAAACATTACTGAGTCGCCTACATAAGATCAGAACAATAACATTGCGGCATCTCCTTTGTCGTCCACATCATCAGATTTAAACCCCATAAGATAACTTTTTGACGAAGTTGATAGACGTGTTTGATAACGACAACCGTCACCATAGTCGTAACTGCAGCTTGTAGTTATGTTACATTCGGAGTTGATCAAAATTCTACAGCAAGTGATCTGGAATCTCATTTAATAATTCCCTTTTGAGTCCAATGTAACACTATAATCTGCATTAGCGGCCATCTTGGATTTATGATCGGTACTAAAATCATACATTTGCTCAATGACCATCATGTTACCGTGTCTAGTTAATTTAATCGTCATTTTCGAAATTGTTTTTCAAGAATCAACAATTTAAAACGTTTGTCCATGGGTTTTATGTTTAATTATGATCCCCGGTGGTGGCCAATTTGGATTTATGATCGGTACAAAGTTTTACAAGTTAGTAGATGACCATTATGTTACTATGCATAGTTTTAATAAACTCAATATAATATGAAACTGCTTCCAAGAACTGGCAATTTACAACATTTTCCCCATAGGTGCCAATGTTAAACTAAGATCTGCAGTAGCGGCCACTTTTGGTTTATGATCAGTACTAAAATCATACATTTGTCTCATGACCATATTGTTACCATGCCTAGTTATTATCTTTGATGCATTTAACAGAGTTGAATGATGAATAATAACTTAATACCGAGGTTACTGTGAATTTCCTTTCTGCATATGCGCATTTCGACAACTTAGGTCTCTTCATTGCAGATAAAATCTAAACGTTTGGAAGACCATTACTCAAATATATTTAAAAACTGACAAGATTTTCCCATTGGGTACTATGTTAAACTATTTTCCCTGGTGGCATCGAACCTGGATGAGATGCGAACGTTGTGGACATATGCTAAAATTGTAGTGCTTAATAAGCTGAAAAGTTTTACTGTTGAAAGTTACCTTTATCTCATCTGGTTTTGGAAATATAACAAAAAACGTTGAAAAAATATGAAAATAATAAAAAAAATAAAAATCGAAGTAATCACTTCGTGGTTCACCAGAATTTCTTTAAAACAGGTGAGATGCTTAATATTTTTGTAATATTAACACTGCCTCTATCTCCTATCGTTTTTAATGAGTAAGCCAAATATTACAAAAATTTGGAAATTTAACGAAAAAGGGCAAAAACACCGAGTCTTTTTTAAAAGATCCTCTTCAAACTTGCAGGGGCATGAAGATCTTGTCATTCTAATCGATAGTTTTTACTCAATGACAGATATTTTGAATGCGTAAAGATTTACGTGTTGTTTGCCAAAAACAGCAATATACCCCCTATGTTCTATTTTTAGTAACAACGACCATGTTGCTTGACCTACGGACTAATCGAACAGTTTTTTAACTGCAAAACCTGATAATGATTCAGGCCAAATTGTTTGAGATTTTTTTAATATTGTTGACGGACAGACGAGGGACGACCGACGTCTGACGCAAAGTGATGACAAAAGCTCACGTTGCCTTTTGGATGAGGTGAGTTAAAAAGTAACACATTTCGTCTTCTGAATCTGCAACATTCGTATATCACTCGGATTGGTGTTCAAATCAGACACCGTGTATATCATGTCGGTCCCACTCTTAGTAAACATTTCACGAAAATCGATACTGACTACCTACACCGGACTGCGACAATAGTAAAATAGGGAAAATCTCAAGAGTAGAAAAATATAAATGAATAATTGAAATGTCTTCAGTATTTTAAGGTTTTCTTGACAGTTCAAATTCTGAGTACCTTTTTGCCTTCCTACTCAAATGCCCTTAATATTTGTATATTAGATTGACTTTGGAGGGTACGAAAGGGATGTTTTGACTCCGGAATCTGAAGAATATTATTTCAAATCCCGAATCGAATTCCCCAGAATTTATTTTTCAGTTATGTATCCCAGAATGTGATAATGCATATCAAAGATCCCGTTAAGGGTTAATCACGACTTCAAATTAATATAAAATGGCTGATCCCGGCGTCTCAAAAAGGTTCTGTTCCACAGTTACGTTTGTTGAGTTTCTAAGATTTTCGTTTTTAATTTTTTCTGCTTTTATTTCATTTAATTTTGCAGTGGTTGGAAGTGCAGGGAGTGAAATGAGACATTGAGCCCAGTAGCATAGCAAACTAAAATAATGCTAAACTTATCGTGACTTTAGTTTTTCTGAATCTGATATGCCACTACCTCTTTAATTCTATGTGCGATTTATATCTAAATAGTTTGAGGTCACCCCCTCCCATTACTGAAAAAATGCAAATTTATCAATGTGAGATGGAGATGGGATTTTCGAAAAAAGAATTTACAGTATAATAACCCAAACATGTACATAGTTTTGGGATCTGTTCTGAAGTGAAACTCGAACTGGAAACAACTCCTGACATATTAATTTTCGTTCTTTACATGCATTTCTGAAGTTACCTCTGTAGAGTACATTTGTTCTTTTGCATTATATTTTGAAAAAAAATTAAATTCAGTTAAGTTTTCTTACAGCTTGTGTTACCAAAGCTATCCTGCCGGCACCTGAATTGGTCTTCAGGGGCCCCGTCTGCAGAGCTGCCAGGCGCGTCCGCGGGTGATTGAAACATGAATATCCTGTCCAAGCGAGGTACTTTTACCTAGCTAGCTCATAATTCGGAAAGCTTTCACCCGACTTCTTTTAATTATAACTTTTTAAATTGATTAACTTGTTCTCGTCCTGATGTAGCTAAAATTTTGTTCATTGGACGTAAAACTGTATTGATCAGTCAATCAACCAAAGCTATCCTGAAATGTTAATTCAAATAGAACAAGAGTGCGACACGTAGTCATATGTCCCCATCACACAAGTAACTGTTCCAACATGTGCAAATGATCGACTGTGTGCATTACGGATTTCAACAAATATTCTATACATGAAGTGGCAGACAGACGAAACAAACAAAACTGTGGATATTGGAAATTCTATAAGGACAATATAATTGGAGTATACTACTCATACTTAATTCATTGAAAACAAAATTGTAATGTGTTATAATCTAGTACAAATTAAATAGGATACAAGTAGCAGTTTCTTTGGAGTTGTGACGGACGAACGGACGGGGATACTGAACATTACAGAACCAACTCTCGCCGTATTAAAGAACAAAAACAATGTATATCATAATATTAAAATGGAGCTTTTAAGGCTAAAAAAAATTCATGAAATGCTCTACAGCCAATCTTAACAGGGGTTGTACATTAAGTTTGGTTGTACAGAAAATGGAAAAAGTCCGGTGCTAGGTCGTTTTAAACTTCTCTTAGTATGTCTGTTGCATGTTTTTGTCTTTTGACGGTTACAAAAGGAGGAAAAATTTGGTTTTCATCGTATACTTTAACCCCCTCCCGTTTTCATCGTGTACTTTAACGCCCCCCCCCCCCCCCCAAAGCAGAGAGGGAACAATTGCATGGAAAGACTACCGAAGACAATACAGACAGGGTTAACGAACAGTAAAAATATAAAAGTACAGTAAAAATTTTGCTAGACATTTTTAGTACCAATACATTGTAAATTGTCCTTTTCATAAGTGAAGCTGTAAGTTTACTGTTTTATCATATTTCAATCATTTATTTACAATGAGAATGAAGGAGTACAAACTGTGAAATATTTTTTACTGACTTTTGAATATGAGGAACGCCCGTCAATTTTAAATCGTTGCTATTAATGGAATAATTGAGTCAGCATTATAGATGACCGTCATACGCATTTTTCAACAAAAAGGTCAGTTCGATTTTACCGTCCAGTTCGATTTCATCGTCCTTTTTTGATGGCACAACAAACAAAATCCATGAGTAATTTGAGAAACATGTTTGTCGATCGATTTAACAAAGTTGCTAAGACATCACACAAATAAACATTTAACACGATGTAGGCTCAATGGTTATGATAAGCCAACTACATGTTATTAAATCTTAAAATTAATACACGCAATTAATAAAAGCGTTGTTCCATGTATTTGTAGAGACTTTGTCTTATGTGCGTTTACTCCATTTCCCTTCATTGTCTACTTTGAGATGACCCATATTTGGTCAACATTGGAGTTTACGGTCCACTGTCGTCAAATTTCGTGAAATGAATGCGTCAAGCAGGTTGACGTACAGAGCAAACCATATTTAAGAGAAGGAAATTATGTGAAGTGAACTGAAACGATTAACAACTCAACTCTAAAAATTCTTATATATTTAATCGCAACGAAATGTATATCAGGAATAAAAAGGCAGTAGTGATCACAAGCAATAGGTGTATTCTGGATGCATTCAAGACAATTCCATTAATACTTTTATATCCTTTATAAGAAATTGGGTTTAAGTAAATCATGCAATTAAATTAAAACCTGGAATATAAATGAGAAATTGATAAACTGATTGCAAACTCAACGTCTGATGCTGCACCATGCTTCAGAGGGGATACAAATGATGCCACCAAACATACTAAATCAATTATCTGAAATCAGTAAGATCTTGACATCTTCTGACAAGTGTAAAGAAATCAGCATTCAAGTATGATATCCTAAGTAAATCTATTCAAGCTTGACTTTCAACCTTGATATTGGACCAGTTAACGCTTTTGCTGATATAGATTCGACATCTTGCTCAAACTGGATACTATCGTCGTCCGAAACGTTATTGGATTATGAACACATGATAATTGGGTTCAACTTTTTGGTTTCAATTTCTTTATTCCGAAGCAACCGTATGTATACTTGAAATACAGCGGTTGCAATAATTGAAATAAGTGTGGCATATATGTAAATAAAAGACTATTTTATCGGCGAGAACTTTTTGACACATCTTTATAAATTACGTTTTGTCATATGTTTTTCTTTTCCAAGATAGTGTTATTGAGTTAGTAGTATATCTGTATTTGGTTTTATTCGCATGTTTACTATGCTATAGGGAAACGAGATAAAGAACTGAAAAGGGAGGTTTGGGTACCCATAAACCGGTTTAACCCTACCACTGTCTTTTGCTAGTGCCGGTACCAAATTCGGCTATCCCATGTTCTTATCGTTATTTATGTTTGTCTCTTGTCTTGATTGTTGTTTTTCTGGTGCAGTTCGCTTGTGAATTGTGGCATGTGATTGTAGTTCCCGGCCATTGTAAGAGTTTATTGTTATCCTGTTTTTTGTAATGGTACCTGTATTCTACTACATCAAAAAGTAAAGAATGCCTTATATGTCTAATCAATTTTGTTCTCGATGGAAAAAAAGTAAAATAATAAAATAAATTGGTACCACTATTCAAAAGGAAAACCATTAAGATGGTTTTAAGTTCTTTCATATAAATAAAATCTATATTCCACAAAGGAAATAAAATGTCAAGAGAGGGGAAAAGGCTACTGACATTACTGAAAAAATGCTACAATTGAAGTGCTGCATATAATTTGTACATGTAACAATGCGTCCGGCTTCTGTCCTTTACAAAGATACGCTTTGAAGTGATAAGCAGAAGTGTAAGATTGTAAGATTTGGATCTCATGGCTTTAATTTGCAGCGACTTAATTAATAAAAGTGAGAACAATACTAGAAAATTCCAGAGGTATCCTCTAGTGAAAACATACCGTTGTGTTGATTTCTGATCTAACTAAGCATACATACAAACAGTTCCAACAGATAATAACCCCTATAACTTATGTTCTCTTTTCAGCAAATAACTAAATACCGAAGTTACTGTGAATTTACTTTCTGCATATGCGCATTTCGACAAATTATGTCTCATCAGTGCAGATAAAATCTAAATGTTTGGAAGACCATAGAATCAAAAATGTTTAGAAACTGACAGAGAACAAATAACCAAAGTGATCTAAATGTAAAGCCAAAATCTGCTAAGGACAGAGCTTTGCATGAGGGAGATACTCCTTAGTTTTCAATAAAATTTACAAAATTTTAGATATTGTAAAGGTTTCAAAAATAATCGGCTTTCGGGTCAGCACCGAAGTACTGACTACTGGGCTGGTGAATACCCTCGGGGACTAACAGTCGCAGATTGCTGGCTTACTTAGCAACATTAAAATTTGATATCAAGTATAGACCAGGTCGCAAAAACAAATGATGCTGATGCACCTTACAGAGATCAAAATATGCACACAGAAATCATCAGTGAGATCTAATACAGGACTATGTTTACATCAGTTGCAAATTAACCAAATATAGAATGCCTAAAGTAACATGAAACTTTAAGATAATGAAGACACCAGCAATGGCACTTTAACATCAAATGTCAATATCAGTGACTGAAGAGAAGCTAAACAGCGGGATACCACCTTGAAGGACTAGAGTAGTGTAAGTGAGAACCGAACCGTCAATCCATTGATTGATTGATTGATGTTTTACGCCAACTTCAGCAATATTTCAGCTATATTGTGGCGAGAACTGTTAGGTCTATTGAACAATTTTAATAAATACATAAAATATGGTAAAAAGCATAAGCTATCATCTTACAAAACACGACAGGGGGAAGATAGGTGATACCCTGACACTTTCTCTCATTTCATATATACCGTGGCACTTTCTCTCATTTCATATATACCCTGGAACTTTCTCTCGTTTCAGTCTTATATACCCTTACACTATCTCTCATTTCAGTCTTATATACCCTGACACTTTCTCTCATTTTATATATACCCTGACACTTTCTCTCATTTCATATATACCGTGGCAGTTTCTCTCATTTCATATATACCCTGGCACTTTCTCTCATTTCAGTCTTATATACCCTGACACTATCTCTCATTTCAGTCTTATATACCCTGACACTTTCTCTCATTTCAGTCTTATATCCAATCTATCTCGAAAAACTAATAAACAAACAAACAAGCAAATAAACAAAACTTTACTTGTTCATCATAGAAATACAACATTGAACATTTAAAAAACACATTAAATAAATAAACAATATCAATATGCATTAGAACAAACTTTGAATACATTTTATCATTTATATTAATATGAATTACACTTGTTTAATTCGTTAAGTTCTGAAAAGATGGGTAATGTTGATTTTATGATTTGATGCATCAAATGTTTATGAAATCTGAGAGAACCCAAAATAGTTTTGAAATTTCGTCCTCTGGAATCTTCAATTTTTGCTTGTATTCTGTTTGTCATTTCCGGAACTTTTTGCTAATTTTCAAGTAAACGTTAACGGGTTGATTGGTTTATTGTAAAAAAAAAATCAGTCCAAACAAATAGGAGTCTGGTCATTATTTGAATCCTTAGTTTGTTTGGTACTTTGCAAATTCTATTTTTGAAGGAAACCAATAATGCCTATTACGGTTGTCATAATGTTTGTAAAAATATTTGGCTTGTATTGATATGTTGTGTATAAATTGTATTTTTGTACAAATTATATTGATATTCAAAACACATTGAAATAGAAATGCAGCAGCTGTATTAAAAAGCAATACATTCTTGTTTCATGAAATTTTATCCATTTCAGAGATGTCCCCTCTTAGCGGTTGGCTATGTCGGAGGGGCGAATGAACACACAGACATACAACACTACAGTTGACATCATCTGTAAAAACTTGTACAAACAGTTGAGCTTTGATGGCTTAAAATGCAATGACTCGTATCCAATAGATTTTTCTAAAACATGTAGTCCCTAAATGTTAAGTTTCAAACATAATTCTAACTTGATAGTTTGAACTGCCCTTTAACCCAAACTGTTTTCATGAATTCCTTCGAATGATGTTGGAGCTATGGAAGTTCGACTGTACAAATGACATAATGTTCATGTTTGTAATATTTATTGTCATCGTTCATGGCTTGCTCTGATAATATTTTTTTAGGGCTAGAAATTAATCGTACAAAATTTAGTGAAATTGTCTGTTGTGTTCTATCACATGTTCATTAAAATAAATCATATTTTCATAACGTTATCATTTTAAATAAAGTTAAGCAAATGATGTAAGATTTTGTACAAATTATAAGTGATTTTTCGGCTAATTTTGTACAAATTATAATTTGTATAAGTTAATTTTGTACAAACTGAAAATACATATAATAATTTGTGCAATTTTTTTTTACAAATTATGATTTGTACAAAACAAGAGCTGGCGCGCAATGGCAGCCTGATATACCCCCGCTTATTGAACCCTGAATCAATGTGGCAAGTGCAAATTAAATTGTATAGGGACACAATACAGGTAAGGACACAATACAAGTATAAACACAATGATATAATGAATAACAATGATGTTTCAGCATACAGGAAGTGCTTATGACTTAACCTTGACATACACGATAGATTGGTCTAAAGGAAGCTCTGTGCAAAACAACAATTGAACCCCACTTACAGTTTGAGAAAAAATTGTGACGAAAAATTCCATATATTGTACAACAATGAAAAACTCTGATGTCTTGGCAAACAGGAAGTGCTTAAGACTTAACCTTGAAATCGAAATATACGATAAATTGGACCATAATGAAGCTCTGTAGAAAACAACAATTGAATCCCACTTACAGTTTCAGAAAAAATTGTGACGAAAAATTCCATATATTGTACAACAATGAAAAACAATGACGTCTCGGCATACAGGAAGTGCTGATGACTTAACCTTGAAATCCGAATACACGATAGACTGGACCATAAGGAAGCTCTGTACATAACAACAATTGAATCCCTATTACAGTTTCAGAAAAAAATGTGACGAAAAATTCAAAATTCCATATATCGTACAACAATGAGAAGCAATGATGTCTCGGCAAACAGGAAGTGCTTTTGACTTTACCTTGAAATCGGAATACACGATAGATTGGACCATAAGGAAGCTCTGAGCAAAAGAACAACTGAATCCCACTTATAGTTTCAGAAAAAATTGTGACGAAAAATTCCATATATTGTACAACAATGAAAAACAATGACGTCTCGGCAAACAGGAAGTGCTTACGCCGTAACCTTGAAATCTGAATACATGATAGATTGGACCATAAGGAAGCTCTGTGCATAACAAACAATTGAATCCCTCTTACAGTTTCAGAAAAAAATTGTGACGAAAAATTCCATATGCTGAACAACATTAAAAAAATGAAGTCTCGGCAAACAGGAAGTACTTATGCGGTAACCTTGAAATCTGTATATACACATCGGACCATCAGGAGAAAGCTTTTTTTAAAATATGGTTTCATTCTGTAAAGTAGTTGCTGAGAAAAGTGTGGTTACGGACGGACGGACGAACGAACGGACGAACGGAGGTAAACCAGTATACCCCCACTACTACGTAGCGGGGTATAATTACAATTTGTACACAACAGATACATTAAATCAGCAAATAATTGAAATAAAAAGTTTTGTTGATTAATTCACTGATTGGTAACATCATCACCCATAGGTGAAATATTGCTCACTGCACGTAAATCTGACTAATTAATCAAAATTTTTTAATCTCATAAATTTAATGTAAAATGTGTTCAAAACGGCCATCATTTTCACTTCTAAGTCATATGTACAACAATATCCACATCAACGAAGTTTTTAGTTTCATTCATTTGTTTTATATACGCGAAGAATTTTCTCAAAATAACGATGATCACGGAAATATTACTGCTGGAATACTGATACCAGTTAATAAGGGTTAACAGGTCTGTATACAGATTTTTAATGGAAAATATGTCCTCTGATTTCGCATTAAAAGGAACATTACTTTTAGAACCAAGAAACATCGACATTGATCACTGTTTATTTAGTAAGTTTAATCTTTTTAATCTTAATTATTTTAACTTCTAAGGAGTGAAAATTTTGACCTAAAATTGATGAAGAAAATATAACAGGAAACACTTACAATGGCCGAACATTACAATCACATGTCACGATTCAGCCGGGAACTGCACAAGAAAAACAATAAAATGACAAGACAAACATAGACAACGATAGGAACTCGGGATAGCCGAACTTGGTACTTGCACTAGCATCAGCTAGAGGTAGGGTTAAACCGGTTTATGGGTACCAAAATCTCCCCTTTCTCTATCCCGCTTCCCGTATAATAAACATACAAATAAACTCCAATACAGGTAGACCACTAACTTCACGACCACAATCTTGAAAAGGGAAAGATAAAGACAAAACGTGATTTAGAAAGATGGGTCAAGGAGTGCTCGCCGCTAAACTGCCGGCTAGCTCAAGGAGCCTAGTCTGCTGGTAAAACACTGTCGCACTACGGAATAATAATCAAATTCAAAACTTCCCAAAGGGTTTGGTAAAGAATCATAATGGATTTCAGTAGACATCGCAAGTATCAGTGAGAGGCCAGTATAAATGTAAAAACCTTCAAGTTATTGGATCCCAAAGCCAATTTGACTGAATCTTGAAGAATTTCCGGTCAATATCCCTTATTACGTAAAGAATGTAAGTTACGTCCGAGTTTTTCTGTTTATTTTATCAGTTTTTGACATTTTTAACAACGTTTCCGT
>MJUU01032043.1:0-13544 GCA_002080025.1 Modiolus philippinarum | reverse complement strand
GGTAGGGACAGGAAATTAAGTTTCCGATGCGACCCAAAGTGAGTCTGCGCTCCTGCGGAAAATACAGAAGAGGTCAAATCGATCAGTTCATTCTTAAAACTCAAGTTTACAAACAAAGGCTTAGATGCCATCAATCTTGGCAATATTCTTCATAATAAACATGTTACCGCTAAGATGCCACCATATTTTAAAGACCAAACAGTTCCTCTTATATCTTATAGATATACAAAACCAATTGCAACTAACATCTTCAATCACAAACCGGTATTGCGGGATGTCCAAATTGATGATTTCAAATCAAAACCACCTGATTGTTCTTGTCTCTCTTCCCGATTTATATACGCTTCTGCTGGTCACGTTATTACAGGGGACCTCAACATCGTAAACAATGAGAAACTACTTGATCTCTTCATAAAAGGTCCAAAATATCGTGAATCCCAACCCATCAATTGGAAACATAAAAAATATTGATGGACACAGTTGAGGAATACGCCAAACAATGGGCTAAGAGAGAGAAGGAAAAAGTTGAAACACTGTCCGACTGGATCAGGTCCATAAAGTCATTGAATGTAGGTCGAATGAGGCGCCTAAAGACAACCATGAGCCCCAATTTAAAAAGTATATTCGATGATACCGAGGTAGAAAAAACATTGTCCTTCCTCCATGACAATTATGTCATCGTACCAGCTGACAAGGCCCAAAACAACATCACATTTATCTGCAAAAGACATTAAATTGACTGCTTAATGAAGGAGATGGGCATTGACAATTCATCTGGCAACCCAACATACAAAACAAATGAGAGAAACTAAAAACTTCGTTGATGTGAATATTGTTGTACATATGACTTAGAAGTGAAAATGATGGCCGTTATGAACACATTTTACATTAAATTTATGAGATTAAAAAAATTTGATTAATTAGTCAGGTTTACGTGCAGTGAGCAATATTTCACCTATATTAGGACGAGAATAAGTTTATCATTTTTAAAAGTCATCAGTAATTGATGAAGCATATAAAGGCGGAAAGGACGTGTTTACTGCCAATGAAAAATCGGGAAAAATTGGTAGGGGCAGGAAATTTATACTTCCATACGACTCCTAGTGACTCTGCTCTAATACGGGAAATATATAAGCAGTCTTTGAACTGTCTGGAACGTGGTGCTTTTCCACACAATTATCTACAATGGTCAATTGTTCGTTGTCAGGCTTTCCGTATTATGAACCTAACTGCCACTTGGAAATTGGAAACTGGGTAGGGACAGGAAATTAAGTTTCCGATGCGACCCAAAGTGAGTCTGCGCTCCTGCGGAAAATACAGAAGAGGTCAAATCGATCAGTTCATTCTTAAAACTCAAATTTACAAACAAAGGCTTAGATGCCATCAATCTTGGATATATTCTTCATAATAAACATGTTACCGCTAAGATACCACCATATTTTAAAGACCAAACAGTTCCTCTTATATCTTATACATATACAAAACCAATTGCAACTAACATGTTCAATCACAAACGGGTATTGCGGGATGTCCAAATTGATGATTTCAAATCAAAACCACCTGATTGTTCTTGTCTCTCTTCCCGATTTATATACGCCCCTGCTGGTCACGTTATTACAGGGGACCTCAACATCGTAAACAATGAGAAACTACTTAATCTCTTCACAAAAGGTCCAAAATATCGTGAACCCCAACCCATCAATTGGAAACATCAAAAAATATTGATGGACGCAGTTGAGGAATACGCCAAACAATGGGCTAAGAGAGAGAAGGAAAAAGTTGAAACACTGTCCGACTGGATCAGGTCCATAAAGTCATTGAATGTAGGTCGAATGAGGCGCCTAAAGACAACCATGAGCCCCAATTTAAAAAGTATATTCGATGATCCCGAGGTAGAAAAAAACATTGTCCTTCCTCCATGACAATTATGTCATCGTACCAGCTGACAAGGCCCAAAACAACATCACATTTATCTGCAAAAGACATTAAATTGACTGCTTAATGAAGGAGATGGGCATTGACAATTCATTTGGCAACCCAACATACAAACTCCCCACCATACCAAGGGAGGACATACTAAACAATCACAAATCAGTATTGTCTTCCTTTGGTATCAGTTTGAGTGAAGAGAACAACAACCTGCCTGGTATCTATTGGATACCTAAATTACATAAATGCCCTTACAAACAGAGATACATTGCTGGGTCTGCCAAATGCACAACAAAACCCCTTTCTAAGCTCCTCACTTCATTACTTACTGCAGTCAAAGATGGCCTCAAGATTTATAGTGATAAAGTATACTCAACAAGTGGAGTGAATCAGATGTGGATTCTCAAAAACTCGAAAGACTTATTGGAATATCTATCTTCAACTGAACTCAACCACTGCAACAGTGTCAAAACATGTGATTTTTCTACTCTCTATACTACCCTTCAACACGATAAGCTTAAGTCAGTACTCCCGGATTTAATAAATCAATCTTTCTGTAATAAAAAGGGTGAAAGAAGATATTCATTTTTAGTGATAGGTAAAGATGGGGCATATTTTGTTAAACATCATACTGATTCACACAAAAAGTATACAGAGGAAGATGTCATTGCAATGCTGGAATTCTTGATTGATAACATATTTGTAGAATTTGGAGGACAAGTTATCCGGCAGACAATAGGGATACATATGGGGACTAATTGTGCGCCACGTTTAGCAGATTTGTTTCTTTATTCATATTAAGCCAGATTCATACAAGGGCTAGTTCAGAAAGAAGACAATAAGCTATCCAAAGCCTTTGATTTCAGTTTCCGTTATATAGATGATGTTCTTTCATTGAACAATCCTCAATTCAAGGATAACCTTCATCTTATATATCCCAATGAACTCGAAATTAAAGAGACCACTGATACACCATCATCAGCATCATACCTGGACCTATACCTCTACATTGACAACTCGGGACGTCTGAAAACAAAACTTTACGACAAGCGTGATGATTTCGACTTTCCAATAGTGAACTTCCCGTTTTTGAGCAGTAATATTCCCACTTCTCCGGCATATGGCGTGTACATTTCACAACTCATTCGATACGCGTGGAGCAGATCATGCTTACCCTTCCGGAGCACCTGATGATACCTCAGTTTTTATAGAGGTTCACACTGCTAGTGCTTTAGTTTTGTGACGTTCTTGTTCTTTTTTGTTTATTTGTTTTGTCTTTGTCATATTGTCTCAATTTGTGTTGCTGTGAATTGCCGTGATTTTGGATTTATGATTTTAGAATTTCCCCTTTCCTCGTTCTTGCTTCGGTATTCGTTTGCCGATGTATTCAAATAGACTATAAAAACAGGATGAAAGATTTAAAGAAGCAATGGACATCTAGAATAGCGAGTATTAATTAACACTGAAATGGTCAAGATCAGGAAATGATGCCTCCTATACTACACCCCCCAGGGTATGCTCTTCAATAAGACACATAGAAGGGATCTCTATACTTCCACAGGGCGAAACTGCTTTTATCACACCCATGCGTATTTCATGCGTAAACGTAAACATTTTGAAATACTGTGGTTACTTTGCTACGTATACATGTGATATACGAACATCTCGAATGCGCTGTGAATACGCAGTTGCATAAACATGCGTATAAGAAACAATAAAAATACGCAAGAATACACAATATACCGCAGTGAATCCACTTTATTCCGAAAACGTTGAATACGCTTCACTGTATAATATAATAGTTATTCTCGCAAAACTTGTAAACGCTGCAATACGGCAAAGTTTTCAGCTTATTTATGCTGACGGAATACGTCATATGTTTTAAGCGTAATAATGTTGACATGTAATCGAATCTATAATATTAGTGGGACGTGTGTTTTGTTAAGTTTACTTTCTTTCATGAGAAAACACATGCCATTTTTTTTCAGATAAATTTGTTTTAAACTAACAATTTATTATTATTTTGTGCTATGTGTGTGTTGCTTACCATGAAAAAGAAAGGAAATGGGGTAAATGTCAAGGAGACAACATCCCATATCCAGGTTAAAACGACCCAAAACAAAACATCTTTTTTATGTTTTTGCATAGTTTTTTTTCTTTTTATTTTACATTGAGTACTTTTTTGTTTTTCATATTTTTTGGGGGGATGACTTTTTCACATCAAATGTATGTTCCTTTAGAAGAAATACTGCCTGGCACAGTCTGTAAAATGACATTCAGTCAGACCATGCACGTGCTGCGACTCTTATGAAAAAAAATCGTACACTTATTCTTGAATATATCGGCCTTTTTATGACTGAGAACGAAAATGAAATGAAAAGGGGGGATCTAGAAGGGGTTCATATTTTCTGAAAAGAAAACAATTTCGTTCAACTGTTAGGCATAATTAAAAAAAGTAGGTTGAAATCGAAAGGGGCGGGGAATTTAGCCTTGTAGCCGATTACCTACGGATCACTCAAAAAGAGCTTGCTACAAGGGTTCTTTAACGTGCAGGAAGCGTGACATTTCTTCCAACACGTAGACCTGAGTTTACAGTACCTAATGATAAAGTCCAGCACTCCAAAAGCCCTTTCAGGCAATTTATTATGAGGAATAACTGAAAGTGTTTCATGGATGAGGCCTGGTTAAGGTTCATAAAAGCTACTTTCCGACAGTTGCTCTTTCATGGCAATTTTAAAAGTCCATAAAAACTTAAAAACAAATATTGTGCTATCAGCACTGCTATTTGGTCAACATTTTTCATTTTTCTCATTTAAACTTTCATAAAATAATTAACAAAAGCAGGATGCATCTTAGCTTTGATTTTTAAAAAACTCGAATAGACATTCATTATGAACATTTATTTCTAACACATGTAAATTTTGTTCTATTAATCGCCACAAAGGTTCATTCACACTTTTAGAAATTATGCCAAATAGTTTGCATTCTCCTTGTACAATACAAGATGCAGTAAGACTTAATGCTACCTTCTGAATAAAGTTATTAGCTTCAAACACATTACTAAGAAAATCATGTACATGATGTCTGTGGTAGAAAGCAAATCCGCCATTAAGAATATGACATAGAATTTTTTTTCTCATTTGTTCAAGCAGTAAGATTAAAATCACTAAAACACCCACTCCTTTGGCAAAGCACTCAAAGCAAAATCTTAAAAAAAGATTAACCATTTTCCATCAATTTTTGAAAAGTGAAACATCCCCATCATCCTCTGCCTCATATTAATGTTCTAAATCTTATAGTTAGTTTTCAGATTCTTGGTGTAATGTATCAAATTCCTTTAAAACTGGTGTAGCACATGCACAGTTTTTTTTTTACCATAAATGCAAGCCACCAAAGAAATTTTTTATTTTTGTACAAACATTTTGGTCTTCTTCTGAAAGAGTATCCCATGCACCAATAACATCCGGCTGAATTAGTAAAAGCTATATTGGTTTAGTTTATAATAATTTTATTTGCTATAAATATAACAAAAGGGATTGGACACAAGTTTTTCCAACTTAAGTAGTCCGCTCCCATACATAATATTTGTTACAAAACAGTATTTATATTAACATAGAAAGGAACATGCAAAATTGAAATTAATAATAATGTTTATACGTGAAATACATGGTAAAGGGTTTTAAATCAAAAAAAAAAAAAAGGAAACAGGTGAAAAAGTTGAAAATTCAAAAATTAATTCACATCTAAGAATTTTGTATAAACCCGAAGGTACATGGGTGCATCGTCAGAAACAAGAAGCATTTAAACGATCAGAAATCTTTTGGATCCTTTGATAAATTTATAAACTTCTTTGAAGATATTAATTTTTTCTTGCATCGACAAGTTTTTATTTCCTTTAAGTTAAGAGATCAAGGTCTATTTCCAGTGGTAAGGAACTTAAGCTTTCAAATAGATTTTCTCGAATATCAGTGTAAAGAGGACAAATGAAAAAGAAATGATAATATTATACGAAAGGATATGGAGTAAATGAACATGAGACCATAACACATATGTTAACTCCAACTGCAATAATTTTAAATGAGCTGTATGGCCATTTCGGAAATTTATTCCTCATCAGCAGCACTAGAACCCAAACAAAGGAAATCCATAATTTCAAAATATGTCTAAAATGCATAAAAACAAACGAAATCCGAATAATCAGAAATATCAAATATAGCTACAGATGGGTGCAGACGCAACGTTCCAAAAAGTGCACTTAAAGTGAACTTGAAGTTCACTTTTCAAGTGCACCTCGCGTTCTCTTAGTAAGTATCTTCTCGAGCAAATCCGCATTTACAAGCTGGACTTGCAACTATATTAACTTTATACAGATCAAAATTAAGAAATGACGAACAATTTCGAAGTTGCGTTAAGCATATATTTAATTTCCGAGGTCCGTAAGAATAATATTTTGGTACCGGAGTACGTTTGTTATCATTAGTTGTTATTAGCTATATTGGTTTTGCCCTATCAGACATAAAATCTTTTATATAATAAACTATATGGTAGCCAGAAGATATTTCATTGTTTTCTATTTTTCTGTCACATACACTTGAAATATAATACAATATTTCTTTGAAAGTATCTAGCGTTGTACTAGAGGCCTTGTTACACATTCCTCTCATTCCTAGATTGTACAAATTTTTATTATCTTCACTTATGAAGAAACTAATATACGTTTTTACATTTTTTAAATAATTCCAATAAAAGATGGTTTTTTTTTTGGGGGTTTTTTTTTTTGGTTTTTTGTTTTGTTGTTGTTTGTTTGTTTGTTTTTTTTAATACATCTTTTCTTTGAACACGTTTTTTTAAACTGATATAGAGTATTTAAGGGGGATATAAACAACAATAGTTGAGTAAATACTAAACTATTGTTGTTTATGCCCCCCTTAGATATTTGAGAAAGAAAGAAATCCATCGGTCCTGTTGAATTCCGTTAGATTTAGCACATTCTGACATATCAAGTACCAGTTTATTTGTGAGACTGATATCATACTCTGATAACTTACATGTCTGGCTTTCCAATATTGGAATGAGAGTTTCAGTATCTTTAATTTGTGACATTTAAAATTTTTCTCATACTTAAATCATATAATTGAAACTATAATAACTACATATGCTGATATTTTTACAAAATATTCAAAATAATCAAAACACTTAAGATCCAATCATCCCTTGTGACCAGAAAAGTCTATAAGCTGATTTGTTTACATAAAAGCATAGGCATACTGTTTGTCCCATATTTTTAAACATCTATACAGTGTGATGCGACTTCGTCAGTATTTTATTATTTTCTAGGGCGTCTCTCAATTGTACAAATATTCGAAAAATCTCATACCTATAAACGCAGGAACGTGGTTGTTTTATGAATCTATTATATATGTAAAGTCTAAAACAAAGTTTACGACCACATCATTACCTTTTATCAACCGAAGAAGACAGAATCGATTGTTTTCCTGGAAAAGTCCGTCCTCAGCTTCGTTTATTTTTAGAATACTTATCATTAAAGCATTTTGTTGCACTTACATTTTTTGTTTGGAGACTATTTCCCAAAACTTCTGTAATTTGTGTGACTTAAGACATAGTACTTCAGAAAATATTTAAAATATACATAAAATTGATTAAAATTATTGAAGAATCGTGATCAAAAAGAGCTGTGCAGAGATGGCAGCCAGTTATACCATCCCACTTTTCCGCTTGTTTAACCCTGAATCAATCAATAACGTGAGCGCAAATTCAACTGTGTGTGGACACAATACAGGTATGGACACAGTGCAAGTGTGGATACAATACAAATATGGACACAAAATAATTTATCATGAGGAAAAAAATCTTAGTTATCAATAAACAGAAAGTGGATGAGTGACGGACTTGAAAATGGGAAACATAACACAATTCATCATACCAAGGCTTCAGATTAAATTATATCAAATCATTTCTCCATACACACATTGAAAAATCATTGACGAATTCAATTTGACTTCGATTTCATGGTCTAGTAAGCATGATAATTTGTTTTTAGATGCAGAGGATATTCCGGATGGACGGACGGACAGACATAAACCAGTATACCCCCTGTCCTACGGACAGTTGTAAGTCACGAATCTTAACAAGAAAATTGAGGGGAATTCCATAGAACACTTGTGATGCCTGCACTAGAAAAGAGCTTTTATGCTCATTGAACCTTTAAAATGTATGGTTGTTCCACGGAACACACGTATCGCCTGAAATTATATATAAAAGAATTCACGTTTTCATAGGGATTTTGTCCCATTTAAGAATTCATGTTTTTATAGGGATTTCGTCCCATGTACATTTATGCCATATCCCTTTATTTGTTTATTTGTTACAGATGATCAAATACCGAAGTTACTGTGAATTTTAATTTTGCATATGCGCATTTCGACATCTTATGTCTTCAGTGCTTATAAAATCTAAACGTTTGGTAGACCATACACTCAAAGATGTTTAAAAACTGATAGAGAACCAATAACCTAAATGATCTAAATGTTAAGCCAAAATCGCCTAAGGACAGAGCTTTGCATGAGGGAGATACTCCTTAGTTTTCAACAAAATTTACAAAACTTTAGATATTGTAAGGTTCCAAATAACTAAATACCGAAGTTACTGTGAATTTACTTTCTGCATATGACAAAAACCAATAAAAGCATGAAAAATATTAATAAAGCAGAACAAAATAAATTGTGAACATCTAAAATTTATATTAAAGTAAAGCATTCCTGCAAGTTTTATTAAAAAGTACAAAGCAGTTTAGAAGTTGCAGATAGGGGAGGGATACCCTTTAGGACTGCAATAAGCTAAAATGACAAAGACCAAATATAGCTAGAAAATCAGTAAAAATTAAAATTAAAGAAAACAAAATGCATGGTTGACATCTGCAATATATATTGATTGATTAGTTAGAGTTTAACGTCTAATGAGCAATATTTCAGCTATATCAGGACGAGAACAAGTTAATCAATTAAAACAGATTGTAAGGTAAAGAAGAAAGAAATAAAGAGAGAAGGGTCAACCGGGGCAACTAGTTTTGATTGCAACTGGAAAAGGGGAGAAATGGGTAGGGGTAGGAAATTTAGCCTTCTATACGACACCAAGTTCGGCTGCTCTCCTTATAGAAATATAGAAGGGGTCTTTATACTGCATGGAGCGTGGCATTTCTCCAGTTTGGCTACAATAGTTCGCGGTCAGGCTTTCCGTATTATGACCTGACTACCCCGGATAGAGGGGCATTCCCCTATCCACTACCTGGGGACGGGCCCGGCAGCTCTGTAGCCGAAGCCCCTGAAAACTGTTCAAGGTGCCGGGCAATATATATTGAAGCATTCCTTCAAGTTTGGTTGGAAACTACCCAGCGGTCTGGGAACAGTTGCGGGTAATGGAGGCAAACCCTAAGACTCCAATAACCTAAAATGACAAAGTCCAAAGATAGCTAGAAAATCTGAAAGAATAAAGATTGATTGATTGATTGAATTTTGTTTAACGTCTACTCAGCAATATTTCAGCTATATCAAGACGAGAACAAGTTTGTTAAAAATAATCACTTTGGGGTATGGAAAGGGCCATGGGACGGGAAATTCTGACTGCCACTAGAAAAGTAGGGTGAAATCGTCAAGGGCGGGGAATTTAGCCTTGTAGCCGATCACCTACGGACCACCCCAAAAAGAGCTTGCTACAAGGGTTCTTTAACGTGCAGGAAGCGTGGCATTTCTTCCAACACGTGGACGTGAGTTTACATCCCATCCGAAAGATGGGTTGTGTATTCATTAATCCCGCACAACCACGGAATGGGTCCTATTTCTATATCCCGGGACCCTCGGGGTCAGCCTCCGTTTAGGAGGGGTCACACCCCGCAAGCCGGAGATACTAGGTCCTATTTCTATATCCCGGGGTTCCCTCGGGGTCCTCTGTTAGGAAGACTCATACTCCAAGCTCAGAGGATGCTGCGGGCCTATTCATAAGCCGGGACCGCGCACGGCGGGAAAGAATAAAGAAAACAACCCTAAGACTCCAATAACCTAAAATGACAAAGTCCAAAGATAGCTAGAAAATCTGAAAAAATAAAGAAAAAAAAAGTGGAGAAATGGGAAGGGGCAGGAAATTTAGCCTATTAAACGACACCTAATGCGTCTGCTTTCTTTAGAGAAATATAGAAGGGGTCTTTATACTGCATGGAGCGTGGCGTTTCTCCACACAGTTTGGCTACATTGGTTCGCGGTCAGGCTTTCCGTATTATCACCTGACTACCCCCCAAATTTCCCTATTCGACACCTGGAGACACGCCCGGCTGCTTTGTAGCCAAAGCCCCTGAAAACCAATTCAGGTGCTGGGATTTTAGATATTTGCTTAAATGCAAAATTGCAAATTTGACCTCGTAAAAAGCCCTGGGATGGTGCCCTGGGAATTATACATGTCAAAAGTAATATCTTATATTTATTGGTTTGTGGATATTTTATAAAAATCAGTGAATTGTCATTAAAATGCCATTGCGATGTTTATATTATATTCAACATCAAAATTGCAAAATGTCCACTTCCAGAGATTTGAAATGAAAACATAATTGAGACTTAAATGTTTCTAGACATATTTAGCCAACTTAGAAAACTTGACGCTTTTTGAAAACGCGGAGCCCTGACGTGAGACTAAATTTGTTCAGACATCGGGAGAGATCCCCAAATACAAACGAATTTGCCAAAAAAGCAAGGTAACAACGTTTTTTCGTTAATATTTAAAGGTACAAATTTTTTGGACACAATGACCAGTTTTCATGGCTAGATTATATATACAAAAAATACCGATGTTGCATAAAAAACATTAAATTTCGTTATGCTGTACACGTGTTTCAAGGAGTAAACTCTCATCAGCAACATTAATATCAAATAATATGTAAAGCCATAATCCAAAAGTTGTCGGAAAAGAAGTACTCATTACCCCAAAAATATATGTAAGACAGTTCATTTTTAGCAAGTTACTGTAAGTTCGGGGAGTTATTGACCATGATCGCCGACTATTAGTCAATCAAGTTGGCAAGTGGTTTGAAATAAAAAAAAAAATATATATCGAATTCCTTAAATATTTTAAAGACAGGAAACCGCAAAATTTCTGAATAGTTGAATTGAAAACTCTTCATGAAATGTTAACTGAAAAAACTAGGACAGCGTCAACATTTTACGAGTTTGTGCTCCGGGTTTATAATATCAGCCTGTTTTGTTTTGACATAATAATTACGTGTGCTTTGATTGAGATTACAGTTTGCATACTTATACCGTAAAACACATTGTAAGGGAAAATATTAATTCCATATACATTATCGTTACTTTGCAATTTTTATTCAGATTGTCCTTAAACTTTACGGACAACCCTTGTATACTGAATATTTTATGGAGTAAATGAACATGAGACCATATATGTTAACTCCAACTGCAATCATTTTAATGAGCTGTATGGCCATTTCGGAAATTTATTCCTCATCAGCAGCACTAGAACCCAAACAAAGGAAATCCATAATTTCAAAAACTGTTTAAAATGCATATAACCAAACGAAATTCGAATAATCAGTAATATCAAACATAGCTAAGGACAAAACTACGACGGAGGGAGTTAATCCTTCGGTTTTAGAATTTACATAAATTTAGGTAATAGTAATTAAACAAAGTGTACACATGAGAAATTATCTCATGTACAAGTACACCATATCTAAGAAAAATAAAGAGCATACATCTCTACCACGGGGAATTGTTTTACCAACTCCACACTGCAATAAAAGACCAGTTCCTGTATTAAATATTTTACGAAAGGATTCCTGCAAGTTTGGTTGGAAAGTAACGAACAGTTTAGGAAGAGTTGCGGATTATGGATGCATACCTTAAGACCCCAATAAGCTAAAATGACAAATTCCAATTTTAGGTTGAAAATCTGGAAAAACATAATTAAAGAAAAAAATGCAGAGTGCACATTTACAGTATATACTGAAGCATTTCTGCAATTTCGGTTGGAAAGTTTCAAACGGTTTAGGAAGAGTTGCTGCTAATGGAGGCAAACTCTTAGACGCAAATACGCTTAAATGACAAAGTCCAAATATAGCTAAAAAATCTAAAAAACAATAATAAAATAGAAGAACAAAATGCATGGTGCACATCTACAATATATACTGAAAAATTCCTTCAGTTTTGTTGGAAAGTACGAAGCAGTTTAAGAGGTGTTTCGGATAATCCTGATGATGAAGGCATACCCAAAGACTCCAATAAACTAAAATGACATCTCTAATATATACTGAAGCACTTCTTCAAAGTTTGGTTGGAAAGTTCTAAGGGATTAGAAGGAGATGCGTATAATGTTAAAAAACGGACGGACGGACGCCAGACAGTGATCCATCTATGTTGATCCTGCAATAGGTGCAAGCGACACAAAAATGCTAAATGACTTCTAAGTATAATGTCATCAACTTGATCGTGTGCAGAAAATAGAATATTTGTAACCAGAATGTTTATTTAGAATCTACAAATATGATCGAATTTCAGATTATCAATAACAAAATACGGAAGTTACTACCAATTTTTTTTCTGCATATGCGCATTTCGACAACTTATGTCTCATCATTGCAAATGAGAAAACCTTTAAAATCAATTAAATACAATTTCAGGCCTGGTGAATGTAGTATGTAAACAATATATCCTGAAAGTGGTTGGAATTTGACTTCTAATTTTGAAGGAGTTGCGGATTAACAAATCAAATAAAATTGAACCATTTCTCAAAAAACGACTACTGGCGACCGGCTAATCATGGTCATGGCCGGCTATACAAGATTGAATGATTGATGTTTCACGCCAACTTCAGCAATATTTCAGTTATATTGTGGCGAGAGCTTTTAAGTATATTGAACAACCATAACAAATATATAAAATATCAATATAAAACCATTATAGCTGTATACAAGTAAAACAAGAGTGTAAAATATAAGAATTGATTGATTGATTGAATATTGTTTAACGTCTACTGAGCAATATTTCAGCTATATCAAGACGAGAACAAGTTTGTTAATAAACAATCACTTAGGGATATGGAAAGGGTCTTTGGACGGGAAATTCTGACTGCCACTGGAAAAGTAGGGTGAAATCGAAAGGGGCGGGGAATTAAGCCTTGTAGCCGATCACCTACGGACCACTCAAAAGGAGCTTGCTACAAGGATTCTTTAACGTGCAGGAAGCAGGGCATTTCTTCCAACACGTGGACCTGAGTTTACATCCCATCCGAAAGATGGGTTGCGTATTTATTAATCCCGCACATCCACGGAATGGGTCCTATTTCTATATCCCCGGGTACCCTCGGGGGTCAGCCCATTTAGGAGGGGCCATACCCCGCAAGCCGGAGATCCTAGGTCCTATTTCTTTACCCGGGGTTCCCTCGATGGGTAAAATATAAAAACATAATACGAGAAATGTCAGTGTAACTGTTACAATATTAGAACTTTACGATAAATCCCTTTAAATTTTACTATATAAATTTATTGCTTTAAAAATTGAACGATTTTGTCGCCAGCAACATTTGTAAATAGGTCT
>MJUU01032041.1:0-26997 GCA_002080025.1 Modiolus philippinarum | reverse complement strand
TTGTTAATTAAGTTTGTTAATGTGGGGATCTTTCAAAACTACATGTCAAATCCCAATCCAACCTTTCAGAATATGTTGATCGCTTGATGTAATTATGCACCTGATACTTGAAATTTTGATTTTACAGATTTTACAGGTTCACTTGGCCAAAAATCGCTCTTCTGTAGTGCAGGCGACACAAGTGTTCCATGGATCACCCATCAATTTTTACAATATGCATAGTATTCAGTTTATGGTTAAATATTCTTGAACATTCGTTTTGATAATATTTTGTTTTATCCTGCAATGGTGGTATTTACTAGACAAATACGACCCTACGAATATTTTTTTTCGTATTCGTAGGATAGACTGGTAACTGGTCCACGATTTTGAATGGAGAAAAGACAGGGCGACTGGTTTGAAACCTCGAATACTTTGACGTCACAGTGTAAATTCTCTTATGACGTCAGGGATTATACCAAAATGGCCGAAGTTGTTTACTGTCTTCCTGGTCCCGCTTCACTAAGAAAATGGTTTAAATGCTTGCAGGATAAAAACAATATACGTACATTGTCGGAAATATAAAATTTATTTGTACTCGCTGCGAAACAGGCGAGAAATGCTCGGTAAACCTCGCATTTCTTCCTGTTTCTAAAGCTCGTCAAATAAATTTTATATTTTCCGACAATGTACATATATTGTATATATACGTTCGAAATACTAACATATAGGAATTAGAAGCAAAACAAAATAAACCAAAAGTCTTGACCATAAATCAAAAAGAATTTTATTGTTTTATTACTGTTGTCTATGATTCTTTGAAAAGGCTTGCTAGAAAAAAAGGTCTTATTTAATTTTTATCCCCGCCGCAACGCAATGCGAGGATATGGTAATGCCAGACGTCCGTCAATCCGTGTGTCCATCCGTCCGTCTGCCTTGTAAGCGCTCTAACAAGTTTATTTCTCATTGGATTTTAATAATATTTATACAGTAGCTTTAGTTCAAGGAGGCTGAAGCGAGTTCAAAGATGAGTCCTATTCGAGTATTTTTGTAGGAGTTATGCCCCTTTTTAACTTTGAAAATTGACAAAATATCCATATAAGCGCTCTAGAAAATTTATTACTCATTGGATTTGGACAATATTTACACAGAAGCTTTAGTTTTAAAATGCCTCAAGTGAGTTCAAAGATGAGTCCTATTCGAATATTTTTGTAGGAGTTATGCTCCTTTTTAACTTTGAAAATTGACAAAATATCCTTGTAAGCACTCTAGAAAATTTATTTCTCATTAGATTTTGATAATATTTACACAGTAGCTTTAGTTCTAGAATGCCTCAAGCAAGTTTAAAGATGAGACCTATTTGAATACTTTTGCAGGAGTTATGCCCCTTTTTGACTTTGAAAATTACCACAAATATGTGGAGTTTCAAATTGCTGGAGCGGCGGGGATATATGGCTGCGCGTAGCCATTGTTATTTTTGAATTGTAAGAATTCTTATTTCTTCTTTGCAAAGAACGACCTAACTACGGTTTGTTAGGAGAACATATTAATATGAACTTGACATTTTTAAAGAATTGCATAAACTGGACTAGTATTTTGTATCTTTTCTTTAGTTCAATTGTCCATGTAAAATTCTTAATGCGTGTTCAATTGCAGGTTACCTGTTAGAATAAAAAAAATTACCGGCTGGTTTAGAGCTGGACATTTCGAATATGCCAAGACATTTTTGGAAAAGTTTCAGTACAGTATAACATTGAGTGATTTTTAGTATGTGCTTTCAAAAACAAATGTAATAATGCTGAATACAGGATTATTTGGTGTAGCCGTTTCTCACTTTAAGCTTATTATAAAATCAAAACATTTATCAGAGTTTGACGGGATCAATAATAAAATTGCCCTCTAAATCAGCCTAATACGTTTGCGGCAATTCTATCTAGTTTAACAGGATCTTAACTTTTGGCGTTGATCTATTTATTTTAAAATTATAGATTGCTAACGAAGTTCTAAGGCAGATCCAATAAAGCAGGAAATATTATTTCCTGTTCACATTCTTTTTGTTTTTGAATTATTCATATAAATTGCTATAATCTGAAGGAAAATCAAATAATTTCTCACCTCTAAGAGATTAAGTTGTATTGTTAATGTTTTCCAGTTCTTGGTTTCCTGTCACATTTGTTAGTCTTATTTCCAGAAGGTTAAATATTATCAATAAATATTTATCATTTTTTGCGTATTCTATGGTTTTTAAAGTGTGATTATTTGGATGTCTTTTCAATTTTTTTCTCTCGCCAAATACCACAATTGACTTGCATGCATGTTTTTATAATGTTTTATGTGTAAATGAGTATTTTTTATATTTTGCATAGGAAATTCTACGAAACATTGGAATCCGCATGATACCATTGTCACAGACACCATATATTCTGGAAAATATATTCGTGAAATTTAATTACATTTTTTTTCTTTTTCCTAAAAATGGGCGTGTTTATTTTCAAGTTGATTATTCACGAAAATTTACGATACGTTTCGTAAGAAGATAGTCCTAAGTTTGGAACATGCAAAATATCCAGTTTGCGGTTAAAAAGGTGTCCAAAGTTAAGGAGGCTCACTCCTGATGTTTTTATATCAAGGATTTCTTGAAACCTATTTCAGTTGATTAAACATTGTAGAATCAATAAAATGGTAAAAAGAAATAAATAGGTCTGTGTGCTTTTAACGGAGATAGAGTTGAGGGAGATGAGTTTCTCTGGATTACTCCCTAATTTATCATTAGTACTATTTGTGTCTAATAGCTAAGAAGTTATATCATGCAGAATTTTATGAAAACTTGTCAGGTGTCTTAATTTGACCTATAAAAAACATTCATAAAGTACAAATTGGAGTCCGTGTGCAAAATTCTTTAGGCCATTGATCTTGAGAAAACCATGGGAGTTCCGAAAATTGACACAAATTCAAAAATTTGATGAGTGACCCACCTTAAATCATAACCAGGAATAAGTCAGAAAGTAAGAAAAGTCTGAAAGTAAGGTTGTTTTTTTTTTAGTTTTTAGATGCAAATTTGAATTTTGCCATTACTCACTTAAATGCATGTCGTTTGGCTTGTTTACATATAAATCCACATGGAAAACTTATCCGACTACTGAAATCGATCTCATCTATCCCTTCTACGATGTGTTATATTTTATTACCTTTTACACATAATATAGCTATTATAATCAATCAAAAATTTGTCATTTATGTTTCTATTAAATATAAACACGTTTTGATTGTTTAAAGTCCTGACTAACTTATGGACCGACCATTTAACCTGAAGGGGGGTTATGGTTTGTTTCTGGACAGAAAAAAAAATTTTTTTTCACGTGTATCAACAAAATTTTTTTTTCAAAATTAACATTATTTTTTTAGGCAGAAAGCCACCTTCAGAATATTTTTTTTCATCATTTAGGCAGCCAAAATATTTTTTTCACATAAAATCAGCTCCAAAATATTTCTTTCGAAAAAAAAAAACCATAGCTCCCCCCTTTTCAAGTTAAGTGGTCGGTCCCTTAGATGCTATAAATAAACAATGAAAGGATATGGAGTAAATGCATATGAGAACAAAACACATTTACCGTTCTTCACCTCAGCAAAAGGCCTTCAGCAATGAGCTTGACCTCGATACAATTAATACACTTTCTGAGCATGTTGACCAATGAAAATAAGGTAAATTGACAGCTTGCTTGACTGTTACCTTTTTGTCAATAGTCTTACATCCGTTGGGATACGATCAATCAAGGGCGATGGTATATTGTAGTACATAGATATTAAACAACGTTTCTACACAAGCTAAAGTATAACAGAATGTTATGAATAGTAAGAATACATAATAAATAAAAAAAAAACATCAGTAACATTACTACGCGAGCTGTGTATCCTTACACATACTGGTTGGTCAAAAGAGGGCACAATTTGTCTCTCCCTTGGCCAATAAGATTTCAGAAATATTCCTCCAAATTATGAATATTACTATATGTATGTACATCAGTTATATATTATATTTATATCAATAATCACATCATACTCAGACTTTTGTTAAGTAATAAACATATATGAGTTTACAGTTAATATGTTTCCCGACCACTTCTTTTATAACGCATTAAAACCATCATGTGTAATTTGTCTTTTTTAACAAGTCAGATAGGATCCAATATATTTTCAGTAATTCTGTTAAAAGGATTGTCAGGATGGACCTTTCAATTTTATGCATGGTACTACTTTTTCTGTAGTATGTTGTATACCGCCTTTAGTTTCTGTTTGTTTTCTTAATTATATTATTGGAATACAATTTAGCGTGTTTGGTAATTCCAATCTCGTATTATATTCTCATTTTAGAGATATTTGCAACCAGTTTTAGAGTTTTTGATTGTAAAACATTACGCTTAGTATTAAAATTAACGCATTTGTTATTTACATAATTTATGGCAGTCTATTTGTGCGTTTAATATTGTCTCATTTTGAAGCCTCTCGCAGTAATTAGTTACAGTTTTTGTTGATTCTCCCTATTATCTACTGATCTTGGCGGTCTGATGATCTGTACTGTTGCAGCTGTACTGTTTTCATGTAGAATTACAAAGTGTTACATTTTCATGTTACAGCTTTCTCTTTATGTTGTTATAAATTTTTGTGATGCTTCATGAAATATTCCCTCTGTATATCCTAAATGATTACTCTGAATTTTTAACTAGGTTCCGATGTTATCATCAACAAAATTCATGTTGTATCCGATTCGTCTTTATGGTTTTTATGTATATATCCCTGGAAATGCTCCGCATGGGGTCTACAATAGGGTCTGTAAGTCTCGTTATGTGACTCACGAGAATCAACGATAATTAGGAATTTCGAAAACGTTTCCCGCCAAAACATGACGTCTGAGGATTATGACGTTCAAATTTTTGTTTGAAACGTCATATATCTTTGTTTAAAATGTAACTTCCGGGTACAATTTTTGTTCCCGGAAGTTCCAAAATTGTACGAGACTTACAGGTCCTATGCTTAGATTGAAATTTGTTTCTTCTTACTTCTCTTTGTATCGACTTTGTGGTTTTATCTTATGCTTCCTTGTTCTTCAAACGTTTAGTTTATGAACCTCCTTTTTGATTACATTTTGTATTCGTTTGTCGATGCATTTCTAACTTGCATGATGACGTTTGAGATGAAACAATGCATCAAAACAGAAACTCCTCATTCAAGTCTGGTCGTTGCCACTTCGGTTTGAGGTTTTTAAATAATTACGTTTCCATACCATATTTAATATATCACTATTTTCAGTATTGCCTTTGCACTTTGCGTTTTGTCACCTTTAGTTCAGTTTCCAACTAGACAAATGTTTGTAATTTGCTATTTATGTAAAAGGTATTTTGTTCTTTATGTTACTCGTTCACTATTATTGGATTTCTTAAACAGCTTTGAAACTTTATGGCAGTCTAACATGTACAAGGTTGATGTCTACAAATACAGAATTAATTTCATAGAGCCTATTCCAATTTCTTTTTGCTGTTTAGGGACTCAGTGAGTTTGGTTTTCTCTCATTAGTAGGAAGGAAATGTTTTGATTAATTAGTCATTCTAGACTTATTTTTAAAAAAATGGTAGTTTCCATGCATGTGATTGTTTGTTACTTTTTTTTTACCTATTTCGCACTTACGGTAAAAAATTTTTAAACAAAAGGCAGCAATGACAGACGGAATGAAGACATGACAACGATCTTAAGATCTGCGCATTGCAATAAAATTTTTACTCATCCGGGATGTTGTTTTCCAGACTATTGTTTGCTATAATTTCACCAGTTCGATTCAGAGGAATACTATACAACCATGCTCGCTCAGTGGTAAATAAAAATGATTTCCAACTCTGAAACATTTAAATCTGTGGACACTTAGTATTGCAGGTAGGATCCATCGAGGTTATTTGTCTATTTTATGAACGCAATTTGCTAAAATAGCCATACTTCCCTTTTTCAAGTCTTTATTCAATCGATGTCGCAATGATCTCGGAATAAATATTATAATACTGGTATTTGAAGCAAACAATGCATTAATTAGAAGTTAGATCCAATGGTTGTCCTGAGTTTTGGTGTTTGATTTTGTGTTTTGTTCTCTCTGGTGGATTGTGATCCGTGACTGATATTTTCTATTTTATACAAATAGTCGTTCGCGATTTTCTTCTTTTTTGGAATAAAGAGCATTTACGCATTTCCAATTTTTTACTAAATTGGAATACTTCGAAGGATTTGTGATTTAAAAATAACTTCTATTTTCATAATTTTGTAATGTAAATTTTCATTTATAGTTTTATGACCAAAACATCTTATTGACCAGGAAAGATAATAATTATTAGCCCGCCGATGATAGATTCCTCCTCATCCATAAGTCTTATGATTACTAAATTAAATGTGAATCATTTCAAGTAAAGGATTTTCACATGGTGAATGTTTTATTAATCTTAAATCAGCTACGTTAAGTTCCATACATTGTTTTAATATAGGGCCTGTAAGTCTCGTACAATTTTGGAACTTCCGGGATCAAAAATTGTAAACGGAAATTACATTTTAAACAAAGATATCTGACGTTTCAAACAAAAATGTGAACGTCACAATTCTCTGACATCATGTTTTGTTGGGAAACGTTTTCAAATTGCCTGTTTATCGTTGATTCTCGTGAGTCAAATGACAAGACTTACAAACCTTATTGATTTCCTGATGAAATATTAAAAAATTTGTAAAGGTTCCATGGAACCTAATGTCTCGCCCGCTCACTACATTGTCATTATAATTTGGCCTATATTTAGATGAGGTTGCTAGGTAGAATTTCAAGAAACGTCTGGTCTTACAGACTTTCATACCAAAATTGGTATCAGCTAATTTTGTACAATGACTGTTTTCAATGAAATGATTGCAAAAAATGTTTGGTTGCTAAGTAAAATTCAAAAAATAAATGGTCTTTTAAAGTTTCATGAAATTTTCCACGATTGGAATCCAGGATTTTGGAAATTTCACTATAGAAAATAAGTATTCATACTGTAAGGAACTGAAAAAGATATGGTTGCTAGGTAGAATTCCCCAAAATAACAGATATTTGAGAGTTTCAGGAAATTTACCTAAAAAAAGAATCAAAGATTTTTGCAATTTGACATTTGAAAATGATCATTATTTATAACTGAGAGAAACTTAAAAAGTTTTGGTTGCTAGGTAGAACTCTAAAAAATAATACGTCTTTGAGAGTTGCAGAAAATTTATCAAAATAAGAATCAAAGATCTTTGCAATTTGAATTTTGAAAATGATCCTTATAAATGTAAGGAATTGAAAAAAGATATGGTTGCTAGGTAGAATTCCAAAAAATTAACAGATCTTTGAGAGTTCCAGGATATTTACCAAAATTAGAATCAAAGATTTTTGCAATTTGACTTTCGAAAATCATCATTTTAACTGAAAGGAACCGAAGAACTTACGGTTGCTAGGTAGAATTCCAAAAATTAACAGGTCTTTGAGAGTTCCAGGTATGTAAACCAAAATTGGAATAAAAATTTTGGCAATTTCATTTCCGTGTTGTTTTTTTGATTCAAATTTATTAAAAAAGTATTGTTGCTAAGAAGAATTTCCAAAAATAGCTTGTCTTTGAGAGTTTCAGGAAATTTACCAAAGTTGGAACCATTTTATTTAATTCTGTAGTGTTAAAAATTATGCTTGATACTAAAGCATTGTTAAAATTTGTAACTGAATGCAAAAATTTCAAAAATTATTGGTCTTTGACATTTTCAGGAAATTTAACAAAGTTGGAATCGGAATCAAAATTCCAACAGCCTGTTACACATCTGCTCATTTTATGCAGGACTGTCAATTTCAATGTAATTCTATTAAGATTCAAAGCCTCAATTATACTTCTTTACAACTAACATTGAAATTTAAAAAAAAAACTAAGTCCATATTTGGAAAAATACAGAAAAACTAGAAAAAAAATTCAATTTTTTTCAGTTCTGAAGTAATTTTCTGACCATCATCTAAGGTTTGACCACTTTTTGTGCAATTCCAATAAAATTTAAAAACTTCACTTGACTTCTAAAAAACTTTAACCACAGGGGTAAAATATATTTCTTGCGCAAAAAAAACTAAGTCGAAGACTGAAAAAATACGGAAAAACTAAATAAAATTTTCCAAAATTTTCAGCTAGAGGTAATTTTCTGACCATTTTCTTGCTTCTGTCCAAATTTCAAATGATTCCATAAAGATTTGATGAAGATATTGATGTTTAGAAAACTTTAATCACAGGGTTAAAACAAATGTTGACGACGACGCCGATGACGGAATTTTGGATCGCTATGTCTCGCTTTTGCGACTTTCGTCGCGGGCGAGACAAAAATGCTAGTTTTAGGAAAAGAGAATAATATCCTTAAATAATTCACATTAACTAATCAAGTCTGAAAGAAAATTAGCTTAAAATAAATTTTTTGCACTCTGTAGACATTTGGATATTTTTATTTCCAAGTTCTAGAACTTTTACGACAATTGGTGTCTTATTATCAAAGAAAGTTAATTACTTTTGTGTAATCGAAAGGGTTTGCAGTATAATTAAGTCTCTTTGTATGGTGACTCGTTATTTTCCCTCCAAAAAACCAGAGCAGACGTTTAAATTCTAACACCAATATCTGTATAAACATAATTTCTTATTAGGCTTTTGGAATCCTGAGGAAATATCTGTAATTTTAATACCGTATAGCGGGTAATTTTCGCGGTTGCCAAATTTCGCGATTCATTCCCCTGAAGAGGGTTATTAAATTTTAGCAGGCATTAATTTTCGTGAATCGAAAATGATGTAAGGGAAAGACATGTATAAAATATACTGACTTTAATTTCGCGAGTTTTTATTTTCGCGCCTCCAGAAACCTCGCGAATATAGCGAAAATTAGAATCTTGCGAAAATTACCCGCTATACGGTAATAAAATACCACGGTTACAGTAAACGTTTTTGCGGCTGGCCATTTTGACAACTTTATGCCTTGTTAGGGCAATTCGGAGGATAATAAACCAAGATATGAAGGGCTTATACCTCCTTGAATAATTTGTTTAAAAGCTAATAGAGATAAGATCTAAACAGGAAGCAAATATCACGTAAGAATAGAGGAAGGGTTTAAATTTTCAAAATGATCGGTTTTCGGATCAGCACCGAAATGTTGACTCCTGGATTGGTAAATATCCTCTGTGACTAACAATAACATATCATTTTAATTTTGGGTATAAACTTTAACATTATAAAGAAATGCATATTTGTACCCTTAAGGGTTGAAAGCATATATGCAAATATATAGACGAAGTACAACATGAAATAAAATATACAAAATTATACTACTCTATACGTATTTTTAACATTTTTTTTTTATATTGTTGTTGGTGAACCATGCAATCATTTATCCGTTTTTCTCAGTATGAGTAACTTTTTTATAAATGAAGCAACATATTGCAAGTGATCCGATGAAGATCCGATGAAGATAATATCTCAATAATATTATAAACATAATCTTCTGCAAAAAGAAAAAAAATATACTGCGATAGTGATTATTAAGGATACCAGTACTTTTGGACTTTTTGAAAAAGCGGTATGTTTTTTTTACATTTTATTAAAAAAAACCTTCGACTGGTAGTAATACTTCCATTTTGGAACATACAACAATTGTATACGTAGTTTTCTTTTATGTTATTCTGTTTGCTTTCCTTTATAATCTGAAAAGAAGAATTATTTACTTGCTTTTAAAAATTGTCGTGTGATTGTAATTAGTTTGTTTTAACTGCGTTTTCCATTTTACTTTGCATGTCATTGTGTTTGTTTACATATAAATTCACCTGGATAACTCTCCGACTGCTGAAATCGACCACATCTATCTTTTCTACGATGCGTTATATTTTTATTTCATAGCTTTTATGATCAATCAATAATTTATAGTATTTGTTTTCTGTTAAAATGTCAACATGTTTTAAATGTTTAAGTCCTGACTCATTTAAAATTTTCTCGAGGTCAGGAGGTCTTTTATATTTCCTCATCATGTGTTAATCTTAGGTTACTCCAGAAATTATCTGAGGGCAAAAAGCTGCAAACAGTAGTTACTGTCAATCAAGTGTGATCACGTATCAAAGTATATTGATATTTTACAATGTATAGAATTTCACGAGGAGTTATTTATCAGCATTGAGTGAAATAGCTGTTTTACTTGTCCCGAGACACTCAAACTATTTTCCAGACGCTTATCGGCGGAAATTTGTTTGTGCCTAGTGTCAAATAAAATGGCTAATTTCCCGACATTACTGCACACAGATGTTCTATTTTACCAAAACCTTATTTAAAACGTGTCTTGTTCAAACATGACACCATTACAATAAAATTACACCCAAAGTGATCAATGAACGTCCTCAATGAATGGTCTGCAAAAGTCGTCACTTAAATTAGTTATTCACTGGCGAATTAATTGTCTTTGAACTTTTCACCGGTCAAAAGCCCTTTTCTAAATAATGCAAATAAGTATTTTTTGACTACGAATTTTAGATATTAAAATATGGGGAAGCTCAATAGTGTAAGCATTTAGCGAAGGGACAGTTGTGTATACTAGTGAACAAATACTCCTGCTCATGCAGTTATGTAGAAACATAAGTAAGTTTGGAGCAACAACGTTTAAAGATGAATGTTTTTATCATACTTAAATTATTTTTAATCTTTCCTCCATCGGTCTTTTTGCATACAGTCATAGACCAGATTTGATATTTCATGAACATCTCACGAACCAATCCAAATAAACTGCCTTATCATAAAGAGATTCAGCTTTCCCCCTTCATATCGTTCCTCAGTACGTGCCGAGAAAAACCCCCAACTTTAGTTTTACATAACTCCTGGTTGGATAGATTTTACGGCAATTATCTCTGTTGTAGGTCAGTACTTCATGCTCAATTTATAACATCTTAAATCAGATTGAAAGTTTCAAACTCTCCCCGCCCTTAACTATTTGGAACTGCGGTCCCAGTGTGAAAAATGCCAAAACGAATGATTCAGTTCTAAAATTTAACAAATTCGGGACATTATTAAGTCCCCACAGAGTCCCTTTGATTTTCGTTGTCCTCGAATATAGTTCCTATTTATTTAGTTTATCACTTCATTTTGTTGTTCTTATATGATCTTCCTTTTGTTCAGGTATGTTTTTGGGCTTGCCTGAAAGAAGGGACGCTGAAAAAGTTTTTAAAAAATGAAAATGATATAGAATTCGATTGAATGGATTGATTTCGTGAGGTGCAAAGAGGGGAACTTTCCTGTTTTCGGAAGACAAGTTTTATCACTGGTGAAACTTATAAAGAACAAAATCCCGGCGAAAGAATTTTCCACTTTTTAATTTCATATTTTAGAATCTAAGAATACGTTTTAATATGCAAAATCATATTTAGTTGGAATAGGCGCATATATATAAAAAAAAATCAAAACATTTTTTAATTTCAAAGGTCGTTTAAAATAGCAATCAGGGCAAAATAACGCTTTATTGCATGAATAACGATGTGTGAAAATTGAACAGTACCATAAACCAATTATTATAGTAACGACCGTGTAAATTACAAAAGTTGGTTTTCAAGCCATCCGGTCTTGGCATGGAAAGATTTTACGAATGTTTCTTCGAAATAGGGCCTGTAAGTCTCGTTCAATTTTGGAACTTCCGGGATCAAAAATTGTACCCGATAGTTACATTTAAAACAACGATATATGACGTTTCAAGCAAAAATTTGAACGTCATAATCCTCAGACGTCATGTTTTGGCGGGAAACGTTTTCGAATCGCCTGTTTATCGTGGATTCTCGTGAGTCACATGACGAAACTTACAGACCCTATTGTTTTAATAGATCAGCCATAATGAAAATCATCCATTTTAGTCAACACATTTGAATGCAAATTTGTACCAATTAAATACGGGATTTTCGAGATGGGAACTCTCGTGAAATTCAAGGCGGAAACGATCGCCTCGGATACCAGTAAGAAGGAAAACTGTATTTCTAAACACATTAAAATAAATATATACCACATAAAAATAGCTATTTATGGAATTGCATTTATAATTTTGCCTTTATGACCATTTTTTTAACTAAATTTTAATTGGCGGAAAAAATTAACCCGGAGCGCTACATATCGATTAAATATAAATCACCCTTAGCCCAACAGTGTTCATTAAGAAGTGATTCCTTTTCAGTGTATTGGTGTATTGATTTTTTACTTGTAAAAATAGATCTGTCATCGGAGTGAACACGTTTCAAAAGTCCCGAATTGAAATCTGAAAGCAATTTTGGTAGAATGTTAACGTATTTGTCGATGCTTTGCAACAATACATCTCCATATTTGACATGTAAAAGGACTTTCTCAAACCAGTGCTAGAGGCCGTGTTGAACTTTCTATGGGGTATGAGCATAGCTCATTGTTGAAGGTCTCATGGTGAGTTTAAGATGAAGAACTACAAAAAAGTGTTGTTCCTTCGCTTGTTTTTGTTTTTGTCATGTATTTGTAGAGACTTTGTCTCCATATCCTTTAATTGCTTATAGCGATTATAACTAAACACTTAGTAAATGTATTTTTAAGGTAGATATTCATATCCATCTGATTTTGTTGTAAGTTCTCACAATTGAAGAACCAATCCATCCTACTTACCCGCAATCTAAAATAAAAAATATGGGTCACCATGCTTGCTTTTTCTAGAATTGAGATCAAAGTTTACTCATTTTTAGTCATTTTTTCACCTAAATTTACAGAGAATGCACGGGGAAAATATGGAAAGGCAATTTTTAACTAAATAGAAATGAACTTTTTATCCATGAGAATTTTATGTATTTTTGTGAACAGATAGTTTATCATGCAATTTATTTGTTACAATAGAAATATGTATATGTCACCATGCTTTTAACGAAGATATTTTACAGTTTCCGGATTAAACATTATTTACGGGAAATTAGGGAGTTAATTCGCGGCAAAGTAAACGAAATATGACGTTTCACATCTGTCATTCAATTATGACGTCACAAAGGAAAACCCGTCAAATTACTGTTCCGGCCCGAAAATCAAACCTACCCCGTATCCCACTCTTTATTTTTTCTAATGCGCAGCTGAATTGCGCAGCGCAATAGTGTCTATTTACCTTAATGGTTTTTAATTTCGCATTAAGCAATTTATATTTCAGTTGATACATTCTATTATCAGGTGTTTTGGTGACATCTTATGTGGCAGCAATTTTTTAGTTTCAATGTAGAATTACCTTCTCTCCAACATACAGTTAGTTTTATATTTGCTGCCAGTCTTTTTGTCACATTGTCTGTTATCTTTCCTTTCAAGCCCTCCATTCTTCCACCAGATTTCAATGATAGCTTAAACAAAATTCACACATAACATATTCTTGTCACCTCTTTTCGGTCATTCCTTAAGAATAAAGACATCTAAGAAATAAAGAAGGTTAGCTTTCTAAGTTATATATATCGGTTTCCCGAAATTGAGAAGGTGAACAAATAGAAGCAAATTCTATTAAATTTGAACTTTAACTAATTTCTTTCAAAATGGTGTTTTACTTGTCTTAACATTGGATCTGTGTCTGCTACAATTTCCTGTGGATCTGTCTCCAAATTTACAACGGATCGTCGTGATGGAATTCCTTTTCTTTAGTCTTGCAGTTAGCATTTGACATTTAGTAATGTTGTGTGTAAAATATTATGTATATACAGGCCAGTGATACAGGCATTCATCACACAATTGTTTAAGTTTTTTCATTGTGTAAAGTATTACACTTTATGAGACAAGTGGTGCAATTACAGCAACCGACTTTTGTTTTACCTTACAATGATATGCTTTTTTCAAATTCCATATTGTTCAATTTTATCATTCATATTCATGGTAATAATAACTTGTTTGAGTTACATAATTTTTTGTTCGTTATATCACTTTTGCATTTCTGAAAAAATCATAAAATAAGTTGTCTTATTTTTTGCAAGCTGGCGATGTACCTTGAAATCTCAAGACTCCAATTCATGCTTCAGCTTTCAAATTTTGAGAACAGATTTATATCACTATTATCTTCATGTCTGTGTATAGAATTTATGTCAGTTTTGATATGTCTTAAAACAATAACCAAAATCCCAGGAGTACAACTGTATTCTAGTAATCTTTTTTTAAAGAGAATTATAAGGCTTGTACTAAGCTACCAGCTTGCAAATTGTTTTTTCTGTAAATGTCTGACGCGAATTTTTTCATTTTCAAAGAAAAGTATACCCTTGTGTTAACTATTGGAATTATGTTTAAATCGCACTTTGCCAGTCTTTATTATATTTTTGTGCTTGAAAATTACCTTTATTTTGGTATCAATTAATATGGTTGAACTTTTATCAATCTTCTGATGTTAGCTTGTCAAACTGTTTGGTGTGAAAGTGTGATTTTGTTAACTTTGCAATTAGTTGTTAAGTAAGATTTAACCTTTTTGTTCAAAAGTTTGCATCTGTATCATTCATTCTGATCATTAAACACATTTTGCAATTAATTTCCTTTCATTTACAAGATAACATCCATCGATATTTGTGATATCCAACTTCATTACCAGCTCTCTATCAAATATGTATATAAATTCATTTTAAGTGTAATAATGTTAGTTTCTGTGATTGTTGAATACCCCTTAAACCCGTTGTGAAACATACCTCCTAAAATAAACTATTTATTAATTTGAATTCATTTGTTTCATTACGCAAGTTTTTCATTCGATGTGCATACTGCATGTTATATAAGCGAGACTTTACTCAACGACAAGTGACATTCTCCCATATCTGATATTAATATCAGTGATGCGTTTCTCGTTTGATGTGGGAGATGTTCCTATGTTTCTATAGAAAATGTCTGAATTGCTCAGCAAAGCACCGTACTTTGATGTGCATCCTACTACATCCTAATATGTGTTGTATCTAGACGTCTTGATGGCTTAATCTGATTTCGCGTGGTCTATTGGTGCTTATATATCTTTTAACTCATACAATCTTTGATTCTTAAATCTACTGTTACAAAACTTTTCGATGGTGAAATCTGCTCTCATATGGCCTTTTTGTAGTAACATCTACACCCTGAAACAATAATTCATGGTTAAATTTTATTTTACCTTGTCTTTGCTAGGTTGCATCCGCTCTCTCAAACAGTCTTTGATAGTTTAATCTGTTTTTACAGTCTTTTTATTGTTACATCTGCTCTGTCTACCGGTCTTTGGTGGTTAAATGTGCTGCAATATTGTCATTTAAAGGTAACATATGCTCCCCAAACAGTCTTGGCTGATTAAATCGGCTCTAACATTGTTTTTTGATGGTTAAATCTTCTCTCCAATAGTCTTTTGATGGTTGTAATTGATATCTAAAAGTCTTTGATGGAAAATCTGTTCTCAAAGAATCATTCGATAGCTACATGTGCTCTCTCATAAAGCTTTTGATGGTGATATCTACTTTCGTATAGTCTTTTAATAGTTACATCACATCATTCAAACACAGTCTTATGATGATAATACAAAGAAATCTGCATCTGCTTTCTAAAACATAGACTTGAATCATTAATTCAAACCACCTCAATATATTTTGTTGTATATATCTTGCATTGTTGTCCTGTTCAGTCTCTTCTGGTTGATATATAATTTCCCTGATAAGGATTATAAAAGTTATTGACAAGTTTCCAATGCTGGTTATGTCGAAACGATAACGGACAAGGTCCTAGTCCAAAAAACAGATTTGTCTTAGATTCTTTAGCTGCCTACCTTATTCTCAATATATTCCCATGATCTGCATTTGGTGAAAATTCAAGAAAGCATACTCCTCTCCGAAAGAAAGGTGTGCTGTTTTTACATCATTCTGTCTGTCCGTTATTCCGTCCGTCCATCTATCGTATCCTATTTTCGTCATTGTTTTCTCGGCAACTGCATATCACAACTACTTTATATTTGTTATGGTGCTTAAATATTTGAGCCTGTACTGTTTCTCTCCCTTTTGGCCATATAGAACTGCAACGACCTGTTAACTGTTATTGGGCATTTTTTGCTTCGTATTCTTGGTTCAACTAATTATCGCACTTTTCTCAGTAACTGCACTTTAAAGCAACTTATATTTAATATAGAGCTGCAATATTATCTGTGTCGTTGTGTCCCGTGCCTCTTTATTCTGGCTGCCATATAAATTTTTTATTCTTGTTTTATATAATACCGACTTTGAGAATTTCAATGAATTTCAATCTATCGTATTCTGCTTTACAAGAGAAGGTTTATTTTGTGGCCCAAAGAAGTCCTTGTTTTTCTTGGGTTGTAGTCTGTTTGCCCGTGGTCTTTTCGTCTTGGTTGTAGGGGATGTTGTTTTAGAACTTTCCCAGTTTACGAAATACTGACATCTTTGATGGTATAAAAGTTTTAAGAAAAAAATGTGTTAACTGCAATGTACATTTATCAAATACTTACATTCTTGCATGCAATCGGGTTTGTTTACTTATGAATCCACCTGGATAACTTATTCCAATGCTGAAATCGATCACATCTATCTTTTCTATGATGCGTTTTATATTTATTTATTAAGCAATATAGTCGATTAATATTTTATAGGGTCTGTTTTCTGCTCAAATGTCAACATAAGTGTTCTTACCTATTAAAATTTTATCAAAACGAGAATCTCTAGGTCGTCTTCCCACCCAGAGGCAACCTTCTTTTTCATTGAGTGCTAACACTGTTATAGTTTATTGATATTTTTACAACAAAGAAGAGGGAGGGTAGGAGGGTTCTTCTGTTGGAACAAAAGAAATACCTCTTCGAAATCCCGATATACCCCAAAAATAAAGAAAAAAATCCCCCCAAAAAATTAAATCTCAACCATTAAGAGATCCCAAATTCCTACTGAATAAAATATCTTGTCAAAGAGTCCTCAGAAAGTCTAGTCCCCCTCGAGGAAATGTAGGATACCTAAAGATTACTTTATAAAAAAAAGAAAAGCTGTGTCACTTTTCGTTTTTGTTGATGTTAGGATAGGGGATATTTCAATTGTTTGCATTTGTTAGATGTCATATCCCACCCTTGACAAATGAATTTTAAGAAATTCTATTCCAGGGAGTAACAATATCATTGATGTATTTAGTAATCAACATTTATATACAACGTAGAACATCAATTATACATTATTTATACATCAATAGTAACAATGTACTAGTAAATCATACAAGCAGCTGTTTAGTAATGTTTGTACATATGTGGATTCTTTTCCTGGTAACTTTTCCTATGACATGGCAAAATTTAGTCCTTTAATCTTGCCTCAGTCATATAGACTATACGTTCCATTTCGAAAAACACTATAGACCCCCATCGATGTAGCTTTAAAACGCTGGTTTTATTAACAACTTTGACGTAGGAGAAATTGTTTAAAGAGATAAAACCTTTTCCCGTGACATCGTTCCGAAAGTGCCTAGTCCTTGTTAATATTTCCCCAGATTTGTTCCTCTGAAAACATCCGTATTAGGTCAATTTTTATTTCTATTGCTGCGGATAGCTACCAATTTGATTCGAAAAGCAATTTGTTGAAATTTCTTATGTTTTGTGACGTTTTCGTAATAAAGTTGCATAACATTCCAGATACTGCGATATAGTGTTTGACATTTTAATCGAATGATTTCCGTTTCTTGGTGTCTTTCCCAAACTCAGCTAAATCATAGCATTCATTTCCATGTTACAAACATAACGAATATGGAATATTTGTACAATTTCCACCTTATTCAACAATACTTTAATACATAAAATCCATGTAATATATATGCCCATGCCATACCAAATCTTGAGTTGCATCAACTAGTCACGCAATAAAAATGTCAGCCATAACATGTCTTTTTATGATAAAAAAAAACAGCGAAAATTGATAATAAAAAACATTACTGGCATTACTGGTATATGTAAAATGTTAATAGTATACTCAAGTTTTTAAAATAAAGAAATTTTCACCATAGAATAGATATCAGGTAAAAACTAATCTTAAGGGCTATAAATATAAAAAACTGAAAAGCCAATCCATGCCAGTAATATCAACGGTAACAGTACAACTATATGGTACTTTTTACACTTCCTTTCCTTTCCACTCTGTAATATTAGGTTCCACATTAAGTAGTCATTAACTTTTTGTACTTGTAATCAATAATACTTTACTGAAAACAAGAGGCTCTCAAGAGCCTGTATCGCTCACCTGGGCCACTGCAGACATATGCAGTTAAAATAGTCCCAATGTTTTAAGGGCATTATTTTCAAATTTGTTAATAGACATTGATGTTATATTATCATAAGTTAAACTATGTTCCAGACTAGCAGCTATTTTGGATGGGGTGCAGTTCTTTTGGCCAAGTTTGGATCCAATTGGCCTAGTAGTATCAGAGGAGAAGATCTTTGAATGTCTTTTCCCATGGGGTCCAATGTTAAAACTATGATCCCCGCTGGCGGCCTTCTTGGATATAGTGCGGATCTGAAAAACTATTTTTGCAGGACACCATCTAAGGACTACTGTGGCCAAGTTTGGTTTCAATTGGCTGAGTAGTTTTAGAAGAGAAGATCTTTGAAAGTCTTTTCCCATAGGGTCCAATGTTAAAACTATGATCCCTGCTGGCGGGCATCTTGGATATAGCACGGATCTAAAAAAACATTTTTTTTGCAGGGGACCATCTAAGGACTATTGTGGCCAAGTTTGGTTTCAATTGGCTGAGTAGTTTCAGAGGAGAAAATCTTTGAAAGTGTTTTGCCATAGGGTCCAATGTTAAAACTATGATCCACGCTGGCGGCCATCTTGGATATAGCGCGGATCTGAAAAACATTTTTTTTTGCAGGGGACCATCTAAGGACTATTGTGGCCAAGTTTGATTTCAATTGGCCCAGTAGTTTCAGAGGAGAAGATCTTCAAATGTCTTTTTCCGTAGGGTCCAATGTCAAAACTATGATCCCGCTGGCGGCCATCTTGGATATAGCGTGGATCTGAAAAACAACTTTTTTGCAGGGGACCATCTAAGGACTATTGTGGCCAAATTTGGTTTCAATTGGCCTAGTAGATTCAGAGAAGATCTTCATATGTCTTTTCCCATAGGGTCCAATGTTAAAACCATGATCCCCGCTGGCGGCCATCTTGGATATAGCGCGGATCTGAAAAACAACTTTTTTGCAGGGGACCATCTAAGGACTATTGTGGCCAAGTTTGGTTTCAATTGGCCCAGTAGTTTCAGAGAAGAAGATCTTTGAATGAAAAGTTTACGCCGGACGGACGACGGACGACGGACGGACGACGGACGAAAAGTGATGGCAAAAGCTCACCCTGGCTATAACCAGGTGAGCTAAAAAAGTAGCAAATGGAAATATATTTCATCCTGCTCTTGTGAATGATACTAATAACAAAATACCGAAGTTACTTTTAATTTGGTTTTTTCTGCATATGCGCATTTCGTCAACTTATGTCTCTTCAGTGCAAATAAAATCAAAACATTTGGAAATTCATAAACCGGAATACGTGTAGAGCTGATAGAGAACAAAAAAAAAGGGTCTTAATAGAAAAGCCAAAATTCAGCTAATGACAAATCTATGCATGAAGGAGATACTTCTTAGTTTTAAACAAAATTTTCTAAAATCTAGATATTGCAAGTTTAAAAAAAAAATGAGTTTTCGGGTCAGCAACGAAGTACTGACTACTGGGTTGGTAAATACCCTCGGGGACTAACAGTCCACCAGCAGAGGCATCGACGCAGTGCATGGTAACAAATAAAAATAAAGAATAGCTATGTGCTTTGTGTCTTTATGATACTGTGTTTTTCATAATAAATTCATAGTACTCTACCGGTGCACTTAATCTCACCCATGGTTTTAATTGGGTCAATGCTGTTAATCTTTGTGTGTTTGATTTCTGTGCCGTACTCATTTAATATCTTTGTTTCTTTGTTTTTCTGAAGTTGCCATTGTCCTTGGATTGTTCGTTTAGATTGACGATTCGGTGCTCACTTGCCTTAAGATATCTCTCGAATCTACAGTTGTGTTTTTTTTTATTTTAATACAAGTGCTTAGAAGATCTCCTTTTATTTTCATACCATGATTGAGTCCTAAACTATCATGTAATTGTCTCACACATTAGCAACAATTTATATATCTGACATTTCAAGTAGCAATCATTTATATATCTGACATTTCGGTGGTGCTGAAAAAGGGTTGGTTTTTAATTCTCATTTCTTTGCAAGTATGAAAGTATGGCTTTAGTACATAGCGTTATTACTTATTCAAAGGTTTTTGTCTTGTTAATTTGTTTAAGCAAATTATCAGTATCTAAAGATACTAAAAATATTTCTTAACAAATGTTTTCAAGGCTAACTTGAATTACTTCCGATATAATAAAACCCACAAGCAGTCTTGCATCTGTTCTTGTAAAGCTCTTTGTTACTGGTTTTATATCTTTCCAGTCTGTATCAATTCTTTGTTTAAATATTGCATTCAGTGTTCAAGTAAATATTTTTGCCGCTATTATTTGCCGAAAGTTTGTTGCAGTCTTCTTACTTTGCTTTCCTGAATCCAGCTTGAAGGGATTCTTAAATAAACTTTCCATTCTCGCCAGACCTTTCTCCTTTTCTGTATAGTACGTTATCAGATGTTGGAATTCCTAATTAGAGTTCTACACGAACCATATTGAAGCATTTCATCATCGCGGTTTTGGTTAAAGTGTGGTGATTGCATTCTCGTATCACCTTTCAATTATTGTCTTGTGTGCTAAGAAATATTTAATCCAGTTTTAAGGTTTAAAAAAATTGCTCATCAATGAAGTTAGTATTTATCAGATAATTAGCCGTATTATTTGTGTAGCTTTAAGATCTCATTTATAATTATCAATTTTGATTTCAGTCTTCTGGTATTCCTGTGATATTCGATGTGGCAGCAATTTTTTTCTCTATTTTAAATAACCCACTCTCAATGTTCTTATTCAATGTTCATACCAGTGGGCACTAATTGTACACCTCTACTCGCAGACTTGTTTTTATATTCTTACGAGACTGAATTTGTTCAGATACTCGTAAAAGATCATTAAATAAAAGATGCTAGATCTTTCAATCTCACTTATAGATATATTGATGATGTTCTTTCCATCAATAATGCATCTTTTGCTAAATGGATCCCATTAATATATCCGCGTGAACTAGAGATAAAGGAAACAACAGAAACCATCAGATCTACATCTTTTTGGACTTACATCTCGAATTTGACGAAAATGGTCATCTCAGTACTAAAATTTACGACAAAAGGTGCGATTTTAATTTCAAAATTATCAATTTCCCTAACATGGACAGTAATATTCCAGCTTCTCCTGCTTACAGAGTGTATGTTTCACAGCTGATTCGTTACATGAGAGCTAGCATAAATTATACAGACTTTCTCATTAGACACAGTTATCTCCGTGACCGCCTTTTTAATCAAGGCTTCAAAAAATTCCGTCTCATACGATCATTAAAAAAGTTCTTTAATAGATCAGTCCCCTGTGGAAAAATTTGAAGATCGGTGCGAACTCTGATTCAAGATTCTTTCTTTACATAATACTGGGATGATCATTTCTTTTAACTGTTTACGACCTTTCAATGGCAATTGCTGTTGAGTTGCTACCGGACACTACCGCAATGGACGGGGAGGTTTGGCTAGCCATAAAACCGGTTTAACCCACCATTTCTTTTGAAATGCCCGTACCAAGTAAGGACCATTGCGGCCGACAATTTTGCCGGTGGTTTCCACCTGATTTGTCTTTTTGTCTCATGGACTTCGGCTTTTGACCACTCTGTTCGGTAATTTTGTTATTACCCCCATTCAATATACAGTTAGTTCTATATGCTAGTTTATCCTGCTGTGATGCTTTATGAAGCATGGTTCTTATTTGTCTATATATGACTGTTCTTTAGCTCTTCATTCTTTCACAGTTGCCAATGATATCTTCAGCAAAAGTCTGATAACCCTCTTTGTCACGCTTTTTAAAACCGTACCTTGAAATTAAAGGCACCAGAGAAACAAGAACGTCGCCTAACCTGTTATATGGTTGTTTCCCAAAATTGAAAGGATGAACGAATAGCAGCTAGAGTGTTTTTCAAACGTGATTAATTCAATTTTTATACCACCGTTTCCACTTTCGTTTAATGTTATGTTAATATTAATTAGAGAACTTAGTTCACTTAGAGAACAACTATCAATAATGTTTTGTGTCATTTATTTCAACCTGGTGTTTCACAAATTTTCTTAGTGTGTGATCTTTGTTGTCGCAATTTTCTATTGGATCTGTACAGTGGATTTCCTTTCGGGGTTATTTTATATCTCTAGTCTTGCTTCTTGCATTTGATATTGAGAAACTTTGTGCATATTGTTCAGTGACGTATTAGGCCTCTCATGTAAAGCTCTACCGTCAGCTGATTTTTGTTTTCTGTTTGTATCCTATTTCTTATTTTTCTTTCTGGAGGTCTTTTTTTTTACTTTTTAGTTCACCTGGCCTTAAAGACCATGTGAGTTTTTGCCATCACTTTTCGTCCGTCGTCTGTCATCCGTCCGTCAACAATTTCACAAATCTTCTTCTCTTAAACCACTGGGCCAGATGTAAGCAAACTTGACCTGAATCATCAGGGTATGGTTTCTCAAAATGGTGTTCGATAAGCCGGCTGGTCAAACAATATGTCTGCCACTGCTAAAAAACATAGGGGTATAAATTACAGTTTTTGGCCAATAACTCTAAAACCGTTACAGATATAAAAAATCTGAAATGAGGTAAAATGATCACCATGGCACGATCTACCTGGCCTACAATTTTGAAAAAAAAATTTTGAAATTTTTAACTTTTTATATTCTTTTATTAGAAAAACTACAAGAGATAGGAGTCAACCTTAAATTGTAAAAAAATGTTCAGCATGTCAAGATCTACCCACCTGAAAATTTTGATGAAAATCTTAATATCAATATAGGAGTTATTGCCCTTTACTGGTCAAATTTTTCATTTTTTCCACATTTTGCCTTATTTTTCAAAAACGCATTGAGATGGAGGTCAAGATTGAATAGCAAAATTGTTCATCTTATTAAGTAGTAAAATTTCTACGATTACCTGACAGGTTAACATCTCATCCAAGATGGTTGCCGTAGGGAAACCTAATTCAACAAAGGACACTATGGGAAAATGTTGTGAATTCTATTTTGCTATAATACTGTCTTTCTCATAATAAATTCATAGTTTTTTGTGCATATAGTAAACCGTTTTTGCGTTATATATTGATGCTTTGATTTGAGATTTTCAAGACGCTGGGTGTCTTATACGTAGCGGGAGATGCCTACACTGCCGGTGAACCTGATCTCACCCGTGTTTTTTTTTATTTTACTTGGTCCGTGTCGTTTATCTTTATCCCCACATTTTCGAAGAAAGGTTCGGGGATATTGTTATACCCTCCGTCTGTCTGTCTGTCCGTCCGTCCGTCCATCACACTTTCCTTGTGACTCAAACCTTGGGGATTTAATTTTGTTGTAGAATTGTTGCATATAGTCTGTAGATGCGCAATAAGCTTTCAGATTTTTGATATTACTCTTGGTATAAACATGAGGCCCAAAGATGTCAATTTTTACACACGTGGTATGCAACACAAACTCCTCCTACATTTATGGATTTATGGATTTAATTTTGTTGTAGAATTGTTACAGTTAGTAGTCTGTAGATGCACAATAAGCTTTCGGATTTTTTTTTATCTTCATCTTGGTGCAAACAAGAGGCCCCAAGAATTTGATTTTGACAAAGGCCCAAAGATGTGGATTTTGACACATGTGGCATGTGACACAAACTCCTCCTACATTTTTAAATTTAGAGATAAAATCTTTAAGCAGAATTGTTGCATATATTCCGTACATTTGCAATAGGCTTCGGAATTATGATTCCGGTTCCAACTTGGAAAATTTCCTGAAAATGTCAAAGACTCATATTTTTTCAAAATTTTAGCATATAATTATGTATTTTAGCAATTGTTTGATAGAAAATGAGATTTTGAATAATCAGAATTATAAAATGCAATTCCAAGTTTGGTAAAATTCTTTAAAGGGTCAAAAACCACCTATTTTTTGGGATTCTACCTAGCAACCATACTAAAATAATTTGTTTAGTTTAGGACAAACAGTGAATGGATTTCAAAATTATTTGATTCCGATTTTGGTAAATTTCCTGAAAATCTCAAAGACAACTTATTTTTGGGAATTCTACCTAGCAACCATACTAAAATAGCTTCCTTAATTTAGGACAAAAACTTCAACAATTGGATTTCAAAAATATTTGATTCCAGTTATGGTAAATTTCCTGTAAGTCTCAAAGACTACTTTTTGGAATTCTACTTAGCAACCATACTAAAAAACTAAATACCGAAGTTACTGTAAATTTATTTTCTGCATATGCGCTTTTCGACAACTTATGTCTCTTCAGTGCAGATAAAATCTAAACGTTTGGAAGACCATCAACTCAAAAATGCTGACAGAGAATAAATAACCAATATGATCTAAATGTAAAGCCAAAATAATCTAAAATAATTTGTTTAGTGTAGGACAAACATTTTAACTAATAATAAAATAACTAGGTTACTGTGAATTTAGGTTCTGCATATGAGCATTTCGACAACTTACGTCTCATAAGTGCAGTTCAGATCAAAACATTTTGAAATCAATGAACCGCAATATTTGTAAAAGCTGATAGAGAACAAATTCCCAATAGGATCTAAATAGGAAAGCCAAAATCAGCTAAGAACAGGGCTGTGCATGAGGGAGATACTCCTTAGGTTTTAGGAAAATTTTCTGAAAATTTAGATATTGCAAATTTTCAAATAAAATCGGTTTTCCTGCCAGCACCGAAGTACTGGCTACTGGGTTGGTGAATACCCTCGGGGACTAACAACAGTCCACCAGCAGTGGCATTGGCCCGGTGGTAACAAATAACAAAATACCGAGCTAGCTGTGAATTTAGATTCTGCATGTGCGCGTTTCGACAACTTAAGTCTCATCAGTGCAGATCGAATCAAAACATTTGGAAATCCGTGAACAGTAATATGTCTAAAAGGATTTGAAAAATATTTGATTCCAAGTTTGGTAAATTTTTTATAGTCTCAAGACCATTTATTTTTTAGAATTCTACATAGCAACCATAATTTACGACAATCACTTCCATCAATTGGATTCAAAAATATTTGATTCCACTTTTGGTATATTTTCTGGAAGTCTCAAATACCACTTATTTTTGGATCTCTACCTAGCAACCGTACTTAAATAGATTGTTTAGTTTAGGACAATTATTTTAATCAATTTGATTTCAAAAATATTTGATTCCAATCTTGATAAATTTCCTGAAAGTCTCAAAGACCACTTATTTTTGGAATTCTACCAAACAACCATATATCCTTAAATTCTTTTTTGTAAAAATAACGACTATCAATAGTTTGATTTCAAAAATATTGAGAAAAATTATGCCCAATCGATAGAACAACTGTTTTCTGTGTCAAACAGGGAGTGCGGGGATAACTGTCGTTCCGACAAACTCTAGTTTAAAATGTGTGTGTTTTCATTTTTCTTTTCTATGCCGTATTAGTGTAATGTCTTTGTTTCTTTATGTTTTCCGATATTGAAATATAAATGTCCTTGAATTAGTTGTTTTAGATTGACGGTTAAGTTCTCACTTACTTTAATTTATAGATCTCTCTCGTACCTTCAGTTGTGTTTTTTTTTTTTTTGTTTTTTTTTTTTGATAAGGTGCCTAGAAGATTTACCTTTATTTTCATAGCATGACTTAGTCCTTAATTGACATGGTATTGTATCACACATTAGTAACTATTTATATATCTGACATTACGTTGGTGCCGAAAAAAAAATTTCGTTTTCAATTTTTATTTCTTTGCAAGCATGAAAGTACGTCTTTAGTATACAGCGTTATTACTAATTTAAAAGTATGTCTTGTCAATATGTTTAAGCAAATTATCAGCATCAGAAGATACTGAAAATATGTCTTAACGAATGTTATCGAGGCTAACTTGAATCACTTCCGATATAATAAAACCCACAAGCAGTCTTGTATCTGTTCTTGTAAATCTCTTTGTTAGTGGTTTTATTTTTTCAACTCTTTCTTTAAATATTGTCTTCAGAGTTCAAGTAAATATTTTTGCCGCTATTATTTGCTGCAGTCTTCTTATTTTGCTTTCCTTAATCCAGCTTGAAGGGATTCTTAAATAAACTTTCCATTCTCGGCCAGACCTTTCTCCTTTTCTGTAGTACGTTATCAGATGTTGGAATTCCTAATTAGAGTTCTACACGAACCATATTGAAGCATTGCATCATCACGGTTTAGGTTAAAGTGTGGTGATTGCATTCTCGTATCACCTCTCAATTATTGTCTTGTGTGCTAAGAAATATTAAACCAGTTTTAAGGTTTTAAAAAAATTGCTCATCAATGAAGTTAGTATTTATCAGATAATTTGCCGTATTAATGGTCTCTTTTACAGTTATCAGTCTTGATTTCAGTCTTCTGGTATTCCTGTGATATTCGATGTGGCAGCATTTTTTTTCTCTACTTTGAATAACCCACTCTCAATGTTCTTATTCAATGTTCATACCAATGGGCACTAATTGTGCACCTCTACTCGCAGACTTGTTTTAATATTCTTACGAGACTGAATTTCTTCAGAGACTCGTAAAAGATCATAAAATAAAAGATGCTAGATCTTTCAATCTCACTTATAGATATATTGATGATGTTCTTTCCATCAATAATGCATCTCTTGCTAAATGGATACCATTAATATATCCGCATGAACTCGAGATAAAGGAAACGACAAAAACCATCAGATCTACATCTTTTTTGGACTTGCATCTCAAATTTGACGAAAATGTTCGTCTCAATACTAAAATTTACGACAAAAGGGACGATTTTAATTTCAAAATTATCAA
>MJUU01032040.1:86695-99575 GCA_002080025.1 Modiolus philippinarum | reverse complement strand
TTTCCGTGGTTGTGCGGGATTAATAAATACACAACCCATCTTTCGGATTGGATGTAAACTCAGGTCCACGTGTTGGAAGAGATGCCACGCTTCCTGCACGTTACAAGCTCTTTTTGGGGTGGTCCGTAGGTGATTGGCTACAAGGCTAAATTCCCCGCCCTTGACAATTTCACCCTACTTTTCCAGTGGCAGTCAGAATTTCCCGTCCCATGGCCCTTTCCATACCCCAAAGTGATTATTTATTAACAAACTTGTTCTCGTCTTGATATAGCTGAAATATTGCTGAGTAGACGTTAAACAATATTCAATCAATCTTTTTCTGATATTTTTTTATCGGCAATATGTACATTTTCTCTTTGATATTACTCACTGATATTGTCAGTATCTCCGTACTGACCTGATAGAAGAAAATGTCAGGCAATGACGTCATGAAATTGACATCATGACTCTTACGATGTTGCCGATAAAAACAATAATGGTAGTTTTGAAGGTCTCGACACAAAATATCACTAGTATCACAGCTCGTCCTATCAGACTCGTCGCAATACAGTGATATTTTCTGTCTCGACCTTCAAAAGTACCCTAATTCTATATTTATTAATTTGTTCTCGTCCTGATATAGCTGAAATATTGCTCAGTGGAGTTAAACTGTAACTTATCAGCCACTCCATTAAAAGAAAGAGTCCACACTAAACAATTTAGATTTTTTTATTAAAGTAATAGATGATAATATATATTTGCTAAGGTGACCTGCAAAAGTAGAAATGTATATATTTTCAGAATGCCAGCATGATCATTAAGTTTTTTTTTTATCATAGCCATTGACATCGAGATATACAGTAGGGTGACGAGATTGATTCAAACTCATTTCTCTACAGTATCATCCGTCTAGTAGTGTACAGTCCATCAGTAATTCCTCACAACTACTGACGACTCTAATAAAGGGGCTGATAAGTCTTTGGCTCCTGTGGATGGACTAGAAGATGCACAAAGTCGGGAGGAATTAGAAAAAAGATATGGTTACAAGCCTTATGCTATATCGGCAAACAAATACCGAAGCAAGAATGAAGAAAGGGGGATTCTAAAATCATCAATCCAAAATCACGGCAATTCATATCCATCACGAATTGAGACAGTACTGCAAAGACAAAACCAATAAAACAAAAAAGAACAAGAACGCCACTTTACCAAAGCGCTAGCATTTAACTAAATACCGAAGTTACTGTGTGAGCCCCTACAAAAATTGAGGAATCATCAGGTGCTCCCGAAGGCATCAGGTGCTCCGGAAGGGTAAGCATGATCTCCATGCATGGCATCCGTCACACAGCCAGCCTTATGATATAAGGGACGGGTAATAGTCTTGCAAGCAATCTTCTATATATAAATGATACTATATGTATTGTAGGGATAGCTGCTTAAAAAGAAATGTTTATTTCCGGATGCCAATAGTGATGATTAACATCTATAAATGAAATATGAGACCGATGTAAAATTTATAGACTTTTATCGCATCTTTTACAGCTACCACAAGATCTTTAACGGGAAATATTTTAATAACCAATTATGTAAGAATATGTTCAGAAAATAATCATAGTTGCGGATACTGTCAGTTAGATCTGATTTGGATAGTTTCGGAGTTCCAAAATTGTTTATGATTGTAAGTCAACTTTTTCAGATTGTTTCATAGAATACCGCAAACGGGTAATTCTTTCGAGTAAAAAATTTCGCAGATTCGAGTGGAAAAAGTAAGCAAAAGAATTTAGGCGGTTTTAATTTTTGCGGATATTGACATGTCACACATCTATTTCAAGAATACCGAAAATTTTGCTTTCTTCGAGACTTTATATATTGCTTCAGCAAGGGAGCACCGAAATGAATAATAAGACGACACTTAAATAAGCAAAACTGCAATTTGTCCTTAGCTGTTTTTGGCTTTCAGTTTAGACCCCTTTTGCCAACTATATTTGCTTTCGATTTTTCGTTTTCCAATGTTTTTATTTTATATGCACTGAAGAGACAAGTTATTGATACGGCCATATGAGGAAGTTAAAATTTACAGTAACTTCGTTTTTCGATATTTGTCTATTTGCCGGAAAGTGAGGCTTCATGTTGCAAAATTACTTATAGGTTGTCAATATAGGGAGGTAATTTTTGTCTACACTAGGTAAAAATGCCCTCAGTTTGTACTTCATGAGAAATACTTTATAGAAAACTTACAAACAACTCATTTTTAGGTGATTTATTTTGAAAGTAACCGTGATATGTTTGATGAAATTGCAGAAAAATAAGCGTCCCAAAATTCGATTTTACATCTTAGTAAGAATATATCGACAATACAAGATTCATTGAAGCTTTTGATCGGGCACTACTGAAGATGTGAAATTAAAAAAAAATATATTTAATTCGTTTTTTTGTGTTTTTTAGCTCACCTGGCCTAAAAGGCCATATGAGCTTTTGTCATCACTTTCGGTCCGTCGTCCGTCAACAATTTCAAAAATCTTCTCCTCTGAAACTGCTGAGCCAATTGTAACCAAACTTGACCTGAAGCATCACCAGGGTATGCAGTTTAAAAATTGTGTTCGATTAGTCCGAAGACCAAACAACATTGCTGCTGTAGAATAAAAATAAAAATAGAACATAGGGGTAAATTGCTGTTTTTTTGCAAATAACTCAAAAACCATTAAAGATATCAAAATCTGACATGAGGCAAAAGTGATCAGCATAGCAAGATCTACCTGCCCTGCAATTTCGAAGAAAATCCGAAAACCCGTCTTGGAGTTATTGCCCTTTTTCTGTAAAATTTGCAAAATTTGAACTTTATTAATTTTTTATCAGAAAAACTATAAGAGATACAAGTCAACTTTATAATGCAAAAATGTTCAGCATGTCAAGATCTACCTACTCTGAAATTTTGAAGATAATCCAAAAACCCTTGTAGAAGTTATTGCCCTTTTTTCACGGAATTGTCATAATTTTCATCTTTTATTTCCAAAACTATAGACGATGAAGGTTAAGTGGAAATTGATAAAATGTTTGCAATGCTGTGGCAACTTCAAAACTGAGATTACTGGTTGACCGCCATTTTCAAAATGGCTGCCAAAAAAGGCGGGAAAATTCAACATTGTCCGATTTCAATGAAATTTGGTTTCCAAATAGATATTGATGTTACCACTTCAAAGCCGGTGTTGAAAAATTTTCGTTGGCCACATTTTCAAAATGGCCGCCAAAAAGGCGGGAAAATTTAACATTGTCCGATTTCAATGAAATTTGGTTTCCAAAAAGGTATTGATGTAGCAACTTCAAAACTGATGTTAAAAATTGTTCGTTGATCACCATTTTCAAAATGGCCGCCAAAAAAAAGGCGGGAAAATACAACATTGTCTGATTTAAATGAAATTTGGCTTCCAAGTGGATATTGATGTTGCTACTGCAATACCGGTGTTGAAAATTGTTTGTTGACTGCAATTTTCATAATGGCCGCCAAAAAGGTGGGAAAATTCAATATTTTCCGATTTCAATGAAATTTGGTTTCCAAAAAGGTATTGATGTAACAACTTAAAAACTGATATTAAAAATTGTTCGATGACCGCCATTTTCAAAATTGCTGCCAAATCAACATTGTCTGATCTCAATGAAATTTGGTTTTAAAGTGGATATTGATGTCACTACTGCAAAACCGGTGTTGAAAATTGTTTGTTGACTGCCATTTTTAAAATGGCGCCAAAAAGGCAGGAAAATTCAACATTATCCGATTTCAATGAAATTTGGTTTCCAAATAGATATTGATGTTGTAACTTAAAGATATGGTGTTAAAAATTGTTTGTTGACTGCCATTTACCAAATGATGTCTCGACTTCAAAACTGGTGTCGAAAATGGTCCTAAGCAAGACAATTTTTGTCAAAAAAGCCCAACAAAGAAATACAGTAAAACATGATCAGACTTAAAATAGAGTCCAAGTTAATGGTGGTGTTTGCTCTACCAAAGTTTGAGAAGCTGAAGTTCAACTGTATAATTTACAATGTTAGCTTGATTGTGGCAACTGAAAGCCAGGTGAGCGATATAGGCTCCAGGGAGCCTCTGGTTTTGGTTTTACATACGTTTATAAAACAGTATTACTCTGTCCTTAGCCGAGTTTGACCTACTATTAAGTTACTTTTGATTACTAGTTCTATTTTCAGCCTTTTGTAAAACCTTTCGATTTCTGGATTTCAAATTTATCTGCACTAATGAGACATAAGTTGACAAAATTGCCATACGCAGAAAGTAAATTTAAAGTAATTTTGGTATTTTGTTATTTGCGCAAGAGTCTCATCGAAAGGTATGGTATACTGATCCCTCAGTGACCTTAATCGTAAGGTCTCTATTTTTTCATTTTTTGAGTTCTTCCATGACATTTTTCGAAACTCGTACGTAAAACCATAGACGTCAGAGTTACTTCTTTGTTTAAACGATATTTATTTTGAAATCAGTACAACTAAAAGAACATTTCATGAAATTTAATAATTTTATGTTTAACTCTTCAGGCAGTTAGAGATCCCCGATCGGTTTCAAGATATAACTTGTTTTGTTGCCCGATTACTATGCGTGTCGTTTTAATATTAATTGCCTCTAATTTTCCTATGGAATATTGTCCCATACAACATTCGCAATATTCCAATATTGGTCCAATAAAGTGAATTGTATGTAATTGTGCTCTTGTAAGTTTAAACTTCATTGAGTGCAGAGCATTAATAGGATCTTGCATAAGGTTACATTAAAGATCGGGATATCTTTCATGGGTGTAAGAAATTTCGTCTTTTCTCGAGTTGAGCGTAGCGAAACGAGAGGAAAAGACGTAAAATTTCTCACACGGTCGAAAGATATCCCGATCTTTAATTTTGACCGAATGCAAGATCCTATTTCTTCCTTAAAATACGAAAAGGAACACCTGCAAGCCTATACCGTATGAACAATATCGTCGCCATTTGAGTGTACTTTACATTTTTCGTCAGGTGTTTTATGACGTTAAGTCATGGTTACGATTGTTGTATCACAAAATTCAACACGTCTGGTTGGTCATTTACCGATGTGAGATGAGGTCGCGTGCATCGATCTCACATGGGTCATCTCCCACTGTAAACCACCATTTATTGAAGAATAAGGCGGGTTGTTGCCTTATTAATTATATAATCTACGTGCAAAGTCCGGTTTCTGTTCCTGAAAGTTAAGTCTGAAATTTTTAAAGGTTTATCATCTTTTATCGGTAATTTGTATGAAATTCCTTTGATCTCAAGAAGCGAATATTTTTCAGTGTTTGCTACTGCCCGAATACGAAAAAATATTGGCAAAAAGTATCTTAGGCCATGCCTATTTTGTCAATTAGATTGATTGATTGATTGAATATTGTTTAACGTCTACTCAGCAATATTTTAGCTATATCAAGACGAGAACAAGTTTTTTAATAAATAATCACTTTGGGGTATGGAAAGGGCCATGGGACAGGAAATTCTGACTGCCACTGGAAAAGTAGGGTGAAATCGAAAAGGGCAGAGAATTTAGCCTTGTAGCCGATCACCTACGGACCACTCAAAAAAGCTTGCTACAATGGTTCTTTAACGTGCAGGAAGCGTGGCATTTCTTCCAACGCGTGGACCTGAGTTTACATCCCATCCGAAAGATAGGTTGTGTATTTATAAATCCCGCAAAACCACGGAATGGGTCCTATTTCTATATCCCGGGGTTCCCTCGGGGTCCTCTGTTAGGAAAACTCATACTCAAAGCTCAGAGGATGCTGCGGGCCTATTCATAAGCCGGGACCGCGCACGGCGGTTGTCAATTAGAATCAATCAAACAAAGAAATATATATCTCTTCATAAATCAATACAAGTCAATTTCACATTTTGTTGAAAATTAACATTCATTTTCAAAATTTGTTCTTTTAAATGATTTAGTTAATTATCGATAAAAAGAATAATAGAAGAAACAAGAAATATTGGCTCCGATAATGGACTCGCCCACAAGGGGCTCGTCCGTTATTGTTCGACAATATTTTTTGTATCAAAAACAAAGCTTCCATTATTCTATATGTATAATTACATCATTCATAAGTGTCTCATATATGTGTTGTGTTGGATTTTTCGGTGTTCTCGTTTTTGCATAGTCTCTCGATTTTCAATTTCTGTGTTCCGGCGATATTGCACTACAAATATATTAATTCGGGATAAAGGGGTTTCATTTCTTACCTCGATATGACCGTAAACTTTCTTGCATTAAAGTTAACTGCTCTTGTAAATTTTATCGGGATTCAAAAGGTCAGCTGCTGCGTATCTGTCGACACTTAAAGACAGTGTTGTTTTATCTATACAAGAGACACTTTTTATGCTTCAACATTGAAAACACAATTAAACGGTTTATAGATTTTCTTTAAAGTTTAAAGAATTCATTTCAGAATTCTTCGGCGAGGGTACCCGGATATAGAATTTGTGCCTGTATTTCCAGCTGGCGGGATTTGATCCCTTCTAAATGGAGCTGACACTAAGAATCCAAGAATGTAGAAACAGGGCACTTTATCGAAATTGTAAATCTCTCAAAAACTGGGTTTCCATGGCTGCGCGGAATGAAACATGTTTAAAGTCATCTACTAAACCTTAAACGCTCAAACAAATGCCACGCTTCATTGACGTTATAGAACCGATGTAGCGATTTTTTTTAGAGTGGTCCGTAGTTGATAAACTTCGAGGGTAAATTTCCACGCCAACTCATCCTTTTCCAATGGGCGGTCAGAATTTCCCGTTTAATGGCTTTTTCAATACCTCCAGTTATTATTTTTTGACAAACTTATTCTTGTACTTATATTGCTGAAATATATCTGAGTAGGTATTCAATGAATCTAAAATTCTGTCGTTGGTCCGTACAAAAAATCTAATAATTTTTTGGACACAAAAAGTCTCTTAATTGCATCAAACTCGTTGAATCAAAGTAAATAAAAAAATCTAAGATACAATTGTCATGTCGTTGGGTTAGAAAAGGACATTATCCAATCAGCTACATAACAAATCTTTCGAAATCCTGATTTCACTCTCAGTTTCATGGGAGGTCACACTGTGAGTGTCTGGGTTTTGAATGTTGTTTTATTTCTGAGTTTGTAGCTATCTAACGTCATCTCGTTTTGGCCAAGTCTTTGGACTTCGATTTTTGTAATTACCACTCATTTGTTTCTTCTTAGCACAGCCGTTGTTGCTCAATCATGCCTAATTCATATATTTCTTCTATTACAGCAAAAAAAAAATATCGTCGTAGGAAATGACTGCTGTACAACTAAAAGGATTACATGCAATTCTGATCATGCTTGTTATTTTATACGAGTTAGTTATCAATTCTGGAGCTGCTACAAACTGTGAGATAACACAATTCCGTTCGGGGATAAAAGCAGACTGCTCATTCCGTACCCTTAACGAAATTCCAAAGTTTCAAAGCCCTGGTAGCTTTCATTCTCTGTAAGTGCATTAAAACGTGATAGTAATTAAAATGTTACTTAAGTATATCAAATTGTACAAGTCATTCACATGTAGAGTGACTGTTAATATTACTTAGCAAAGCATATGAACTTTTCCGGAGCAACTCATAATAAACGTTCCTGTGTTTTAACGTTTCTGTATGTCACAACGAACATGTATGTTACAACGTATCTGTATGTAACAACGTACCTGTACATTCAAAATTGTGAAAACTAGAATTGATTAACTTTCGTATATTTAGAGCTCACAACGTCATAGAATAAGACCATAAACAAGTCATTCACATGTAGAGTGACTGTTAATATTACTTGGCAAAGCATATGAACTTTTCCGGAGAACCTCATGTTAAACGTTCCTGTGTTTTAACGTTCCTGTATGTCACAACGAACCTGTATGTTACGAAGTTACCGTGTGTAACAACGTACCTGTACATTCCAAATGGTGAATGAAAGGATATGGAGTAAATGCACATGAGACAAAGTCTCTACAAATACATGATTAAATCAAGCAATGGAACGTTTTTTGTAGTTTTTCATCTTGAAGTCACCACAAGGTCTTCATGCTCATACCTCCATTTTGAGCAACAACGCTATATCCGTGTATCTCTTCTTTTGTTTATGGATTTGATGTTGTCAACAAACATTAATTAACTGGCAGAGTGGTATTACATCTACCCGACAAAAAGACTCACAGAAGACAATTACAACATATAAACAACCACAGGGCATTTTTCGAGTCAATTGCAAGAAGACTTATCATAATAAAACAATGAGATGTTGGCACTATAAACAGATTAGTAAGAATAATTTTTAGAAATTACGAAAAAAAAAAACAAACAAAACAAATGATAACATGGATAATAAAAATAAAATTTGAAAGTATGAGAGTGTATCCATATGAGATATTCTCTCAAGAACAAATACGCCATACTTGAAATATATAGAGAGCAACGTTTTTTGTTGTCCTTTATTTTTCATTGAACATCAACCAATCAATCAATCCGTTATACTTCAGTCGCCACGAGGACTTCACCAATGAGCTTTGCTCCTATCTCTTAGTAAATTCAAGACGGACTTACGAACAAGTTGAGCGAATTCTTTGCTATTTGACGAGCATTGTTACATCCATGTCTTTAATAACTTCTAAAGCACTCTTTCAAGTTCTGTCATCCGTAGCCTTAGAAAAGCAACAGTGTCCTAGGCCAATTGGATAGATAAAGCACAGGTCGATCATAAAGTCGACTGTAAGAAAAAATAGGCATTATAAAATAGTAAGATATGGGGACCATATAAAAACAGGTGGTTTGAATAATATGTGGAAATTAAAAAAAAAAATATTAAAATGCCGAAGTTGTTTTAAAAATGATAATGTATCCATATAAGAAATTCTCTCAATAACAAGTACAATATAACTGAAATATACAGATATGATACATCTTCGCACGGATAGTCTTTTTTACGCACTCAACACTGTATGGAAGACAAATCCTAGTCTTTAATTAACGATGAAAGGATATTGAGTAAATGCACAAGAGAAAGTCCCTACAAATACATTGTAAGACCAAGCAATGGAACAACGCTTTTATTGTTGATCTTCCTATTGGTAACAAAAAAGACCTTCATAAATGAGCTTTTTTCATACGTCATGGTAAATTCAGACCGAAGCACCGATTAGAACGGAATTGATTGCGTATTGTCAATCAATGTCACATTTATGTCTGCCTGCATTTACACAATAGTTCCAATTTCGAAAGTTAGGTATTAAAAAATATGTTGGTAAAGATCCCGTCCTCAATAATTAAATATTGTGGAATCTTTTTTTAATAAAAACCCTAATTTTATTTAAATATGCTTAATTATGGATTTCCTTTGTATGGGTTCTAGTGCTGCTGATGAGGAATAAATTTCCGAAATAGCCATACAGTTGGAGTTAACATATGTTTTATGGTCTGATGTTCATTTACTCCTATATCCTTTCGTCAAATATTAAATATTTTTTTCATCGATTTCCACAGAGAAACGGGCTAAATTTAATAACTAGCTTTCCCGAAATCCCGGGCTTAAATCATAAAAATCCCGAAATCCCGGGCTTAAAAACATCCAATCCCGACATCCCGAAAAAGGTCCTACCCCCCATAGGTGAGATTGCAATGAAAAGTGCATTTGTAACTCTGGTACGTGGTTTGTGCTCATCAGATTTTTGTTTTCTATACCACACGTACATGACCATACGTACATATAACGACGATGTGTTATTAAAAAGGATAGCTAATAGACACCAATCTAATCAAGCCCTTATTCTGTCTTATTTTCTAAAAATACAACCATTATTCTGACCATCTGTATGGTTCTCGATTTTACATTTTAAGTATTCTTGCAATCAACTCTATAAGTGCCCTGTGATCATTTATATATTGTATTGTCTTTCGGTCCCTTAGATAGCAGTGTTTGTAAGATTGATTTTCCCAGTATTTTTATGCTGCTGCATTTATTCCCAAATAAAACATGGATGCAGCGTTAATCGACATTTAGCAAGTGAAGTCTGCTCAAACCGGTGCCATAGACCGTCTTGAATTTCTATGAGGTATGAGTATTTGCTCATTGTTGAAGGCCTCAACGTGACTTCAAGATGAAGAACTAATAAATAGCATCGCTTCCTTTGCTAAATATAACAATTCTTTTGTAGAGGTTTTATGTCATGTACATTTACTGCATATCGTTTAATTGAGTACATGTTCTTAATTTTATTTCATATCAATCATTAGCAGCTTTCACGTTGATAATGATTCATTTTTTCTTATTATAATACTATACAGTATTTTACTGGCTATGAGAAAAAGAGACAGTTTATGGTTTCCCAAATGACAACTTTTTCCCAACTCGAAGGGGAACCATAAGCTTGCTATTGTTCGAATAGCCAGTGAGTAAGTGTTTTATATAGGGATGTCGACGAATAGCAGACGCATTGGGTGTCGTATAGAAGGCTAAATTTCCTGCCCCTACCCATTTCTCCTCATCTTAACTCGTTACCCCGGTTGTCACTTCCACCTTTATTTATTTCTTCTTTGATTTGTTTTTTTTTAATTGATGAACTTGTTCTCGTCTTGATATAGCTGAAATATTGCTCATTGGACGTTAAACTCTAACAAATCAATCAATCAATCGACGAATACTCGAGAATCGCTCGGACGGACCTATAAGTATGTAATAGTAAAATCAGTACTCGAGTACTTGGTTTTTTTATTTTGATATCTCAAGTATACGTATTCTATCCCCCAGATGGCCCATAGCTATGATTACAAAGTAAATTTAGGTCCATTGCTATTTAATTTTAAACTGTTAAAATGCCACTAACCGAATTATGCCGTTTGGTAATATATCTGACAAGTTTCCGGTAAAAAAAAAACAAGAAATTTTAACTTCCGCAGGACTCTTAGCTACTCAAGGGCCTGCAGACAATACAGTGAATTTCTTAACAGAACCCGGTTGCTCACAAGAAGGCTACTCAACCAAGGGCGTGTTTTCCATAACTCGAAGTCAACACTCCAAGAAGATTAACGGTCTTGTGGACCACTATGGGATATCTGTTTCCAAGATGACAACAGACCTTTCCGTTATAAATCGTTATAAATCTTAAGATTGTTGTTTACTCTACCGGATTTAATATGTTCAGCACGGGGTCTTATAAGAAGCAGAAATGCTTAATCTACCGATCATCTGATCTCGCCAATGGTTTTTATTATTCATCTTTGCAAGTGTGTGGGTCTTTATTTTTCTTTTCTTTGCCGTGCTCATGTTATGTCTTTGTTTCTTTGATTTTCCGATGTTGCGATTGTCCTTGGAATATTTCGTTTTAGACTGACGGTATTTAAAAAAAGACTTTAAAATAAAAAAGCTGTCTATTAAATTTTGATTGCATTTTTGTTGATCATGAATAATAAATAATTGAATTTTAACGTACTAATACAAAATCATAATTTCTACTGGATAAAAAAAAATGTTTACAGAGAACTTTTCACACTTAATGTAATTATTGATGAATGCTATTTCGGAATTATCATATGCAAAAACTGTCCAATACTCGAGTATAAAATTCTACCCCTGTTGATACCACTAAATTATTATACCGAATACAGTAGGTTTTAAAATACCGAAAATCTAATGAAAAAACGAAAACGAAATAAAAAGGTATTAAAATACGTTTCCTTTATACAATGTCACTGATGTGGAACTGCCACTCCAATTGACCACTTTCTAACTTCTTTTTATGAATAACTTGCACCGGTTGACCTGGGGTCAATCGGCGCAAATTGCATCACTGAACTTTGTGAGGTTGGAAAATCTATACTGTGACTTCCAAGTTTTCCGGGAAAATTCACGTACTGGAAAGCTGTCTATGGAAGTCGTCAATAAAAAGTCCTGAAACAGTCATCATAGTGCTATCCACCGTCCGGTTCATAGTCGTTGAACTATTTACCGGTAAATAGTCCTTTCGGAACAATGTAAGGACACTATGAGTTTTGTACTGTTCATGTGATGCTAAGGAATGCATCTCTCTGTCTGGCTTCTTTTACAGAGTCAGGAGATAAAACAAAATCATTTAATGGCAATCATATATATAAACGCACAAGGTATGAAAACATTCCTGTCATTTTATATAATATAAATGCTAGTTGACTGGTTGCGAGAGAATACTATGTCGTCTTCGTGTATATTCGTTTTTTGAGTATGGCTTTCCATTTCATTCGATTAAAATGCTGCTGATGAGAGGACAAAAGACGTGTACAGCATAACATTGATTGATTGAATATTGTTTAACGTCTACTCAGCAATATTTCAGCTATATCAAGACGAGAACAAGTTTGTTGATAAATAATCACTTTGGGGTATGGAAATGGCCATGGGACGGGAAATTCTGACTGCCACTGGAAAAGTAGGGTGAAATCGTCAAGGGCGGGGAATTTAGCCTTGTAGCCGATCACCTACGGACCACCCCAAAAGGGCTTACTACAAGGGTTCTTTAACGTGCAGGAAACGTGGCATTTCTTCCAACACTTGGACCTGAGTTTACATCCCATCCGAAAGATGGGTTGTGTATTTATTAATCCCGCACAACCACGGAATGGGTCCAATTTCTATATCCCGGGACCCTCGGGGTCAGCCTCCGTTTAGGAGGGGTCACACCCCGCAAGCTGGAGATACTGGGTCCTATTTCTATATCCCGGGGTTCCCTCGGGGTCCTCTGTTAGGATGGCTCATACTCCAAGCTCAGAGGATGCTGCGGGCCTATTCTTCAGCCGGGACCGCGCACGGCGGTGTACAGCATAACAAAATTAACTATTAATTATGCAACTTGGGTACTTTTGTATTTGAAATCTCATTTG